>JABYQU010000054.1:0-260147 GCA_022264855.1 Lenzites betulinus | reverse complement strand
CGACTTCGGGCCGGCGCGCTCGTTCTGGTGCGACACACCCAAATCGAGAAGTCACTCAACCGCAAGATGCGCGCGCGGTACACAGGACCCGTCGTAGTAGTCTCACGTAACCGTGGAGGCGCGTATGTGGTCTGCGAGCTGGACGGCACAGTGTTTCATCGCCCCATTGGGGCATTTCGACTCGTCCCCTACTTCGCGCGCCAGTACATCGCGCTTCCTCCGAACTTTGCGGACATCTCGGACAAGCGCTTAGCGGAGCTGGTGCACTCCGAAGACGATGGCGCGGAAGACGAGGACATCGCGGAGTAGGCGTGCGCGGGAGAGTCAACAGTACCTCAACGTGCAAAGCGCGCGCACATTCTCGCGCGCGCGCTCGATACCCTTTCCTTCTATTCAAGTTAACTCTAGTCAGTCCTTACAGTTCACACCAAATGGAGGCCAAGAAAATGCCGCCACACGCACACGCGCGCGCGGACTCAATTCCCAAGACGAGTATGCTATGTACAGGCGCGGAACCGCAAGCCTATCTACAATATCTACAGGTCTAAGGCGCGCGCGCCACTATTCTACTCGCGCGCCGGCGGGTTCCACAACGCGGGCACCGTCTCGTCCGTCGGGTCGGCCAAAATGCGCGCGACCCAGTCCTCGAGGAACTGGGTGAGTCCGACGAGGCCGTTGCGCCGCATGGCCAGGACCTCGAGTTCGACGCGCGCGACTTGCAGCGCCGCGCGCCGACCGCGCGACATGTCCGCGGGGTCGTTGGGGTTGACGAGCCGGTCCTGAGGCCGTACCGCGGCCTGCGCGCCGAGCAGGAAGCCAGTAGGGGCGGCCGGCGGCATGACGTCCGCGGTTGTGACCGGCGCGGAGACCGTGCGCGAGGGGCGCGCGACGGGACGAGGTTGGGGCGGAGCGCGCGCGATGGTGGAGGTCGTGGTGTGGACCACGGGCGTGTCGGCCGGGGTTGCCGCGGGTGTCTGACGCGCGGCCGGAGCGGTCTTGGACGACGACGCGATCGGGCGCGTGGTAGCTGTGGACGGCGCGGAGGCGGACGCGGTGGTCTTCGACGAGGACGCGACCGGGCGCGCGGAAGCCGAGGCCTGCGCGGAAGCGGGGGTGGCGGGCTTGGACGCGCGCGCGGCGGGCTGTGCGGGCGAAACGGTCGCGGCGGTGGCCTTCTTCTTCCCTTTGCGCGGCGTGGAAGGCTCCGAGGCCGCGGGGACGAAGTCAGCGGGGGCGGGACCCCTGAAGTCCGCGCCGGCGACGTTGCCGTCGGAGTCGAGGATGACGCGCGCTAGGAAACGAGAGGTCAGTCGCGCGCGCGGAGGTTTAGCACGGAGGACGTACCGCGCTCGAAGCCCTGATCGTCGTACCACTCCGCGTAGTCCTCCTCCGCCTGGGTTTGGCACTTCTGGCGCCGGCGGTGGCACCGGTGGCATTTGGTCGCCCCTTCACCGAGGACGCACAGGAGGGCCGACTTGCGGCAGTTGCTGCAACGCTCATATTGCTATGGAAAGGTCAGCGCGACAGCGACGAGGGGGAGCGCGCGGGGAAGTACTCACCCGCCAGTGCGTTCCGAGCATGGGCTCGGCGGCCTGCGCGGCGCGCGGGACCATCATCTTGGTCCTTTTCTTCGGCGGCGGGTTCGCGCGAGGTGCGCGCGGGCGAAGTTCGCGCGTCGAGGCCGTGGAAGGCGCGCGATCGACCGCCATGGCGTTTGCGCCGTCGTCGCCGCTAGCAGGACCGTCGTCGTCGTCCGCCGCGGGGTTGTCGACGATTTCGACATCGTCCGTCTCGTCCTCGTCGCCATCCGGCTTGAAGGACGCCGAGTCGCGCGACAGGATCTCGACTGACGGGCTGCGCGCGCGCTTCTTGGAGGCCTTCGAGCCGCGCGAGCTGATGATGACGGAGGGGGCGCTCACCTCCTGCTGTAACATTGATGCATCAGAGACCGGACAGCGCCCAGGCACCGTTATGCACCAAAGACCGTATATTTAAGCGCCCAAAAAGCGCCCATCTGAGTTACAATATAACCTTCCCAATAAGGCAGTTGACCCCGGCAAGCCCAACAGGCCCTATTATCACTACTGATAACAGGCGCTTTTTGGTGCACCTTCCCAAAATGGTAAGTACTGATATCTCTTATCTCCTCAGCGCTTATTTGATCATATCTGTGTATCTATCTAATCTGTAGGGCGCTTTTTTGGCTATTTCCGGCCTCCTCGGCTGCCACACTCCTCCTCGGCTAATAGGACCCCAGGTGTGTCACCCTCCCTTGCTCTAGCCCGCTCATTTCTTACCCGTTTCACTTCGTTGTTTTTGCATTAGGTAGCGTTTTTAGACGCGATCAAAACGCGCTACTTTTCGCGCCGTATAGTGAGCTACAAAATGTTTCGAAAAAACGCGCAGATTGGGCGCTTCCGGGACAAATCGGCCCACCGCCGGACCAGTTCGCGTCGCACCGCGGTCGCGCTGGGCTCGTTAGAAAGCGATTAATAACCGCTTTCGAACGAGCCTAGCGCGACGCGAATCGGACAAGAACCCGTCGAGACGTCCTCCTGCCAATGGGCAGGAGGATATCTTGCAATATCTCCCTCAGCTCTGGTTCAGTTTGCTTGGTGTTTGCTGACGATTATACCTGCCAACAGCTGCTAATTAGATATACCATTCGTCTTGCGCGAAACAAACATAAGGCTGCCCAGGGAAGCGTCCAGTGTTCACCTACTGGGCGCTTCCTTGTGCAATACCTCCTCCAGTTTGCGCCCGATTCCCGCGCAAAACATGCCGTCGGAAAGCGGCTGAACGCAGCTTTCCGACAGTATTTTTTGCGTGGCAAGGCGACCACCCTGTGTGTTACAAGTTGATGTTCTCCCCCTGCCCTCTCCTCACATTTAGACTTACTCTCCACTTCTTCCACAGCAGGTAGTAGAGTATTACAGCCCCACAGATAATGCTTATACAGTGTATTAGAATCCCCTGAGGGTGTTTCAAGGTCTGTACAGTATATAGAACATAATACAGTGCTTAGATACTGCTTGAAACCCCTGAAACAGCAAAATGTCGCCCATATTTTACCATTTAGACAGTCTGTACAAATATATATATTACCAGATGTATACAGGTAGATTGGCACAGTCTATAGCTTTGTAACAAGCCTAATATCATACTGATAGGATGAGTAATGGCTGAGATATGTATTAAGGCATAGCTATAGTTAAAGGCTTGCAGTGCTTCAGGTTTTGGCATGCTGTGGCTGCAAAACGGCCCATAGCCGCCCACATCGTCTTAAGACGCTCCACGGGCGCCTATTTACCCTCCTGAGGGTATAATACAAGTAACTATAGCATAAGACGTCCGTTTCCCTTATAAATTGGTACACATCTTCATATATATGGACGACACGTATGTACCAGTTTTCGCGCGCATTGAAACATTATTGAGAGTGTAATAAGCGAAGAAAAGGCGGACAAGTAAAAATAGCGTACTGAGACAGCCAATGCTCGTACTGCAACGCAAAGTACATCGCCGGAAAGCGGCTGCACACCGCTTTCCAACGGTGTACTTTGCGCCGCGCTCGGGCCAAAACTGGCGATGCAATTGCTTGTGGAGGTGCCCAGTGAACGAGCACTGGACGCCTCCTGGGGCAATGTGACCTCGTTTTTACACGGAACGAATTGTACACCTATTTCGAAGACATCAGTGGGTACAATAGTGAAGAAACACGAAGGGAAACGAGTGAGAACTGGTGAAGATATTGCAGGATGTCCTCCTGCCCATTGGCAGGAGGACATCTCAACGGGTTCTGGTCCGATTCGCGTCGCGCTGGGCTCGTTCGAAAGCGACGGATAATCGCTTTCAAACGAGCCCAGCGCGACCGCGGTGCGACGCAAACTGGTCCTGCGGTAGGCCAATTTGTCCAGGAAGCGCCCAATCTGCGCGTTTTTTTCGAATTTATTTGTAGCTCACCGTATGCCTTCGGTAGGGGCGCGTTTTGATCGCATTTGAAAACGCCACCTAATGCAAAAAAAACGAAGCAAAACGGGTGAGAAATGAGCAAGATAGAGCAAGGGAGGGGGGGCATACCTAGGGTCCCATTAGCCGAGGAGGAGGATGCCAGAAATAGCCAAAAAAGCGCCCTAGAGATTAGATACATCCAAAGATATGATCAAAAAAGCGCTGAGGAGATAAGAGATACTAGTACATACCATTTGTGGAAGGAGTGATAAAAAGCGCCTGTTATCAAAGCTGATAACAGGCCCTGCTGGCCTTGCCGGGGCCTCCTGCCTAATTAAGACATGTTAATTGAATCTCAGACGGGCGCTTTTTGGGCGCTTAAATATACGGTCTTTGGTGCATCACGGTGCCTGGGCGCTGTACGGTCTCTGATGCATCATCGCTACAACAGCAGCTGGGGCGCTGGCGCGCGAGCGGCCACTGCGCACGGACGGGGTACGAGGTGGCGGGGTCGCGGCCTGGATCTCGCGCAGGGCGGCGCCGAAGGGGTCGGAGTCTTCGCGCTCAGCCGCGCGGGCGGCGGCGCGCCGTTCGCGCGCGGCAACGCAACGGTCGCGCGCAGCGAGGATCTGCCCTCGCGCCCACTCAGGCCATTCGGCGTCTTCGAACGCGAAGGCGTCCTCCACGCGGTCCCAAACGGCGTTGGCGTGGCTGTCGAGGACAAATGGCGGGCAGCACGCTTTCTCCGCCGCGTCCTATGGGGAAAGATGGTCAGCGCGCGAGAGAAAAGGTAGAACACGTGGGCGTACCAATACGCGCGCGGCGCGGCGGGCCCACTTGCGGCGCTCGCTGTCCGTCGCGTCGTCCCCGGGCTCCCCATTCCACACCGGCGCCATCGCGGTCTCCAGCGCGCGGACGAGTTGCTCGTCCTTCCCTCCCCAGGTTTGAGTGGATGCGGGCGGGGCAGGCATAGCGGAGGTCGACAGGAGGGAGGAGTGCAGCGAGTAAGGCGGGGGCGAAGGAGGAAGGAGGCGAAAGACGACGAAGGGCGGTCAGGCCTTTTCTGAGGCGAGGACAATAGCGCGGCGACCTCGCGCGCGACCCTGCATGAGCGCGCGCTTAGGCGCTACGCGCACGGCAATGCGCGAGGTCCGCGGAGCCGCGCGCGCGACGGGTTCAAGCGCGCGCCTGCCCCGTGGGCGACCCTGACGGACTTGCCGGACTTTGGGAACGACGCGAAGACAATGCACCCGCCATTCCGGGACGCAAATCCGAGGATCTGAAGCACTCAGCGCAAGGATGACGTCACAGACATTGTTTATTTCTCCAAGTCCGCGTCCCCGGTGCCCTACAGTCGCGCGCGGTCATTCCTCCCTATAGCGCGCGCGGCCCACTACATCTCCGCGGTCCGCGGAACCGTGCGCGCGTCCCCATGAGCGTCATTACTCTCCAAGACGTCCAAGTCCCCCTCCCCGTAGGCGAACTGCGCGTTGATGAGCTCGCGCTTCAAGTCCTGGATGTCCTGCAAGTGGCCTTCAACGCGGACCAAGGTCGACGGAGCTGGCGCGTTCATTGGATCCAGCGCGCGCAGGCCTACCAGAGCGTCGCGATACTCGCGCGCGCGGTGTTCTAGCAGCACGAGGACCGGCAGCCACTGATTGAAGATCATCGGCGCGACTCTGGTGCGCATGGCGTAGAACTCGTCCTCAAAGACGCGCGCAAGCCCAAGTTCGGGCGGAATGGCCGCGACGATCCCCTCGACGGCCTCTACGCGCTCCACGAGCGTGGCCCCGCGCGGGTAGACGATATAGTGGGCCTCCTGCGCGCGCGGTCAGCAACAGCACGCGGAGGCAGCGCGCGCGACTCACAAAGGCGCGCACCATGGCAGCTATGCGTGCGCGCAAGTCCTCCTCCGAACCACGTCCTCCCTCAACGACCCGACGCAGTGCATTGGTCGCGCGGTCGATCCTAGGCAGGGTGGCGTCAGGATGAAGGCTGCGCAGCTCGACACCGACGTGCAAGAGTTGTTCTAGGGTCATGCTCATGGTGGCGGCGAGGTCCACCACTATCCTCCACTCAACCCGCGCTTTTATACTGCCCGGGCTCTATGGCGTCGATCGGGTTGACCAGGGACGGTCAAGATTTTAGTGGGGGGGAGATGATACGCTCCACAGGCGTTCCAGGCCAGAAACCCTCCTTTTCCACCCTTGCGCGCGCACGCCAACCACAGTGTGCGCCGAGCCCACCGCACACCTCGGTACCCCCTACGTCGCGCGCGCAGTGCGCGTAGCCCATCGCGCGCAAGGTCAAGATGCGCGCGGGGCACTTTACCACGGCGCGCGCGATGCCTGTCGCTATCCAGAGCCCTCTGCCCTAGCTGCTCGCGCGCGCGGGTCCGCTGGGCGCATCAGTGGCGCGCGCACGAGGCGCGCGAAGAGTCGGATCGCGCGCGGCGAGTGCGCCCGGCGCGCGAGGCATCCCGGGCCCGGTTTCCGCTTATCTTCCGTGTGGTAGCACGTGTTTTTGATTCAGCCTGCGGGCATTCTTGTACATAGTCATTTCGGGACATTCGAACCCCCCAGACAATCCACCCCTCACTCTCTCAACTGCTGGGAACGTGTCCCTCGCGCTTCGCGACGTGCAACAGCTTCCCCTTCAAGGCAGGACGACTGGAGACCTCTCCGCTGTGACAGCGTACCGTCAGTTGCGTATATTGCGTCTATCCCGTTGCTCCTGCGTTTCACTGCGTGCGTACTGCGTTGCGAAGCCCCGTGGCTGACTGCGAGCGTTGCGTTATTCCTGCGCGCGTTGCGTTACTGAGTTTACCTCCGCGCGCGCCCTTCTACCGCGCGAGTCCGCGCGCGCTCCCACCCGGTGCGCGAGAGACCTCCCTCCTGCTCGCGCGCGAACAGTATACGGACCGGCCTACCAGCGAACCTAGGGAGCTCGAGACCTTACTCCCCTTCATCACACACCTAGACGTCCTCTACCTCTCGGCTATCGGCCGTCAGAGCACCTCTTACCGTAACAACGCGCTCGTCGCGTGGATGTTGTCGCCGAGGCGCGAGAGGAGGACCTTGCCGTCCTCGAAAGCGACCTCTTTCCTGAAGACGGCGGTCAGTAGTCTCCCCAGACGAGTTCTGCTAATCGCGAGGAACTCACATCTCTCCATCCTTGAGCTCGGAGGCATCGAGCACGGCGATGGTCTTCTGGGACATACTTCTGAGAGCAGTAAAGCGGGTGAGGGAGTGAGATGGTGGTCTGCGAGAGAGAGATAGAGAGCTGATGAATCTCAGACGCAGACTCAGCTGAGGGTGAGAGAGCAGGCCGGGCATGTTCCCGGCCGCAGCCCGCGCCCATCCTCTCTTTCAAGACATCACGACTCGGCCGCTGCACGTATTAATGACGTCGTCGAGGCCCTTACAGCCAATAGGATCACCGCGATTATGAGCGCTACTCAACGCCAACCTCTGCAATCGACCTGCCAGATCTACAACTCGTCTCTGGTGGCGTTTACATCTGAAGTGAAGAATGTACGAAGCGTTACCCGGCTAGCACAAGTAGCAATAGACAGTACTAGCTAGTTGGCATACGGCGCGTGTGCGGACGCACGTCCTAGCTATAAGTACAAGTCAGAGCATGTTCAGCGAAGCAAGTGCTCGCTGCCTATCCCGGCCCCCCCGTTACTTGAACTTCCTATGGCGCATCTGGAAGCGATTGATATTCCTCTCCGTGTGCAGAATCTCCTCGCCCCTCGTTCGTCAGACGAATACTCGCCGCCGCCGCTCACGGAGCTGCACACGATCCTCCCGAGTACCTTACAGTACGCCAGACAAAAGGCAGCCCAACGGCTTGGCTCGTCCTCACGGTTGGTCGAACAGCTCGATATCGAAGATCGTGTAGATGCTGAAACTGCTGGTGACGCTTGAAGACTTGCACATTGGCGACTCTCAATCACCAGCAAGCCATCGGATATGTGTACCGTCTGGCCACCCGGACGGACCCTGAAGATGCATCCACCCGCTGCGACGTTGCGGGAGCCACAGACATCGCCGCAGAGATGCGCGAAGCGATCCTGAAGGGGGTATTGTTTATTGGGGCTCCAAGGGTGAGTGGTATGTACGTGGCTCACCTCGCTGTCCAGCACGCTTAAGGGTGTGCGCAACCTGCCGGTAGACTATTATGTCTATGGCAAGCCTACACGCGACTTTGGAAGACGACGTGAAGGAGAGTTTTCGCAAGCATCCGCTCAGGTATGCCATATCTTTTCATGCTGGACCCCCTGCGTTCAGGAGATCCAGGCCGTAAATGACGATATGGTCGCACCATAGAATGTTGACACCAGAAAATGTCACCGAAGTTCTTCGGCGGGGGAACGCACTTGCGGACTCCATCTATGGATCACAGGTCAATGTGATGCGCAGAACCATAGGGTCCTGCCACCCAGACTTGGTTGGTAGGTCTTGCCGTTGGTTGAGTCTGGTCTGTCCCACGAACGCCGTTGTCGACAGAATTCCTCGAGCAAACCTACGGGATGGTCCTCGCGCCGCTCCCAGGAGGTATGGAGGTGCAAGGCAACCTCGACCGTTCCTTCGTTTCTCTGGTGGCAGTCGCGTGCCTCCGCACAGAGGGGGGCGTAGAGCAACTGCTACCCACAATCACTGGCAAGACGTCCTCGCCCCGTTCATCGTCGCCCACAAGAACGGCGCCACGAGCTTGTCCTCGGTGACTCCTTTCGGCGAGTTCGCCGGCGCGTTCTGGTATCGCCCTCTCCTCAAGACGGCGTCGTGCTCCGGAGACAGTCTCGGAAAGCCGGATGGGTGGCAGAATGCGCAGGACGAGATCGACATCGCTATGCTGCTGCCGTCGACGACGTCCGGCGTGATGTTGAGGGTATCCAGCGGGGGCAGCGTGGTGGCGTCGCTCCCGACCAAACCGGGGCTGAATATGGCGTCCGTGCCCATCAAGACGGGCGCGCAACGCGTCGAGTTGGTAGCTGCAGACGGGAGCGTTCTCGGCGCGGGGAGCAACACACAGGATGTGGTGTCAGACACCGGAGGGGTTTGTAACTTCAACTATCAGGTCGTACACATCGCGTAACCGTAGTTTAAATGAAGGCGCTGCGCGGGTCTATAACATGACATGGTGTATAAAGACTGAGGGGGCGCAACGAATCCTGAAGTTATAAGACGCAGCGCCCAGGGGACAAGCAGTGGCAAGCACTTAGTCCGACGCACTATACGCAGCACACCAAGGTAGTCTAGATTCTCAGCCGGCCCTGATGGCCTGATGAAGCAGTATCTACTCGCTTGCGTTCATTCTGGTCGTTTGGACGAGCGCTGTCGTATTCAGAGCCCTGTATGGCGATGAGATAGATCATGACATCGAGGTCGTGTGGTTACAAAGTTGACAAACAAAGTTGGTAGCTCCCCAGTTGATGATCTACATGATTGGAGAGCTTCCGAATCAGAGTGAATGATATACATAGTACTGACTTGAAGTATCGGAGTGTACTTACTCGAGGTCGATAGACGTAGGTGCGGGGTAAGAACGCGCACTACCTGTCCCAGTCGTTCACTCACCTCCGACAAGAGAAAGAAAGAGTAGGGGTTTGATCTATTGACATATATGAATACGGTAGAGCGGACCCTGGACGACCTCGGGCGGATATCACGAAGAGCCTTGCGGGCGAGAGATAGACGCCGTTGATGAGAGAGAGACGCCGTGGACTTTGAGTGGGTGGCGCGGCCGCTAGCATCAACTTTTGTTAGTTTGCTTCCATGTAGGACATCGTTCCCTCCCACACTGTTCCCCGTGATTTTAAGTAATCCTCAGCCGCCTGGCCTACTTTGTAAAGCGCAGTTCCGCGCTAGAGTATGCGGCTCCATGCGCGGTTCACTGCGCCTGCTGCCTCCCAGGCAACAACATACTGACCCCGAAGCCTCGAGTTGGCTCCCTCATCCCGCTTCATAGCTCTCTTTGACATCTCTAATCTCAGCCAGGCACCTGCATGGCAACAGAACCTGCTCTCACGGAAGCTTGGCTCCCCGGCCGCGACGGCCTCAAGTTCTACACTCGCACATACGCTGCGCCCGTCCCCCGCGCCGTCGCCATCTTCGTCCACGGATTCTCAGAGCACATAACGCGCTACGAGTGGGCACACAGGCTTTGTGCTAGCAAAGGGGTCACTTTATTTGCATACGACGAGCGTGGTTATGGCCGCACTGCGCTCGATAAAGTGCACCGGAGCCAAGAAAGCGCCTTTGGGAAGACGTGCCTGCAGGACGGTCTTCTCGACTTCGAGTGGTGGCTAAAGCATGTCAGGCAGCAGTTTCCCACCCTTCCAATATTTGCGTTGGCCAACTCGATGGTGAGTCGAACGGATACGGGCTGCATCCGTCTCCATTAACTGACATTCTTCGAGGGCGGCGCGCTCGTGTTGGCGTTTGTGACCCGCCCTTCGCCGCCGCCATCCAAAGAGGCTGTTGCGCTCCTCTCCGGCATTATCAGCAGTGGAACCATGCTCTACCAGCATCAAGTCAAGTCAATGCTTCTCCGATTTGTCTGCAAGACAGCGGGTACTATTCTCCCGAACCTAGTCATCAATGCACACATACCAGCCTCAGTATGTTATATAACTTCCTCCCCCTCTTCAACCCTCTTTGAGTATTAGCTCACCCGATCGTAAATAGGATGTCACTCGCAATACGGGTATGCAAGCGGTCCGAAGCACAGACGTTTATGCTCCCGAGAAGGGATCCTTGAAGGGCATTACTGACATGCTCGATATTGTACGTATCTTCTCTTTCTCCATGTCCCCAGGAGGAAGTACCTAATTTAGACGCTGTAGGGCGAGGAGATATGGCTGAAGGACCATATCAACTATCCGCGTAGTCTCCCAGTAAGTCTAACCGCATCGTCGAAACTCCGAGTGATACTGACACGACACTATAATCAGATCATGCTCCTTCACGGGTCGCTCGACAGGGTTGGTTTCCACCTTCTCACTGATTTTGTTTGTTTTTCACAGTCCGATATAATACAGGTGACCTCTTTCGAACACGCTCAGCAATTTATCGAAAAGCTCGACGCGGACGACAAGACATTCCTACCTTTCACAGTATGCGCCGCCTGCTATTCTTCCCCGCTCATCCACACGCTGAACGCGAATATTCGCAGGGCGGGTATCACGAGCTGTTCCACGAGCCCGATGGGATGAAGGAGAAGGTTGTAGAAGAATGCACGTCCTGGATTCTACGCCATGCGGAGCCCCCCGCCGCTGCGTCGACTGCATCCGAGTAGATCGGGAATATGCTGGTATCCCACGTGCAACGCGACGACTTCCGATCTGTGGTATGCCGGTGTAATTTTGTATTTCTAATGAACACACGACTTTAGCCCCGAGGTACATCGATGCTACGTATGGTTCGAATGTGGCCAAATCCGGTCATGCCGCAGTGCGGTATTCTTCAAGTTTGGCTACAGCCGTTCTGCAGAAGATGCTATCAGTAACGCTATCAGCATGCTCGACAACGCTTGAGCTTGAGCTCCCGATCATTCAGCTGTCACATCAAAGTGTACGTTTATGACGAGGACTTCCGTTCACTTCTCTGCACTTCAATCATCAACCTCTTCTCGCTTGCAGGGCCTCCCTGGAACGTCTTCGTCGATGAAACCTTTGTCAATCCTTGCGATGTGCTAGTGTGGTGGCCGTGCTAGTATTCCCGCAAACAACCGAGGCAGTCTCCTCCTGCCCAACGACCTCCAACAGCGCGCGTTCCGCAGCGAAGCCGGGCTGAGGTACAGCCAGGGGCTTTTCTTGATCCTGAGTAAGCATCTTCAGTCTCCTTACACAACGTCACAATCAATCGATGAAGCTCTTGGGCTTAGGTACGGTCAGAGGTCTATACAGTGCTGTATCCAGTGGGTACATGCAGTTTGCATGCGAAGCTGTAGTACGAGTCGGTTAGTTCTGTCAGGCTACAAGACATGGCAGCGTCTGCCTTCCATGCATAACGCACGTACTTGGAATTCCGGAGTTCCGTCTTCGGCGGGCGGGGCTATGGGCGCCGAGCTGTTTCAAGTTCTAATCTCAGTGCAGGGGTCTACACGCCACTGCATGCCATCAGTGAAGATGCCCTGTCACTATGGGCGCTGAGTCAAGCGGCCTCCCTCAGGAGATTCTGACCACCGCCATCCCTTCACAGTCATTCTGTGCGATCCGAGACGCCACGTGGAATTGGCCCTGCTCTATCAACAGGGGCATAGTTCAACGCGTTGGCTCGAAAAAGAGGGAAGTCGTGGCTAGCCGTCGGCGTTCGCTGACTTCGTTCTAATCGCCATGACATATAGCACTACGACCATTTACCCCGTTTTCTTCTCGCAGCGCCTCAAGCAGGATGTTACGCTCGCTGCGAAGTGCTATGTGCCAGAAGTGAAAAACCAAGCAGGCTTGACGCTGCTGCTGTTCCACTGCGCGGGGTCTCGTGAGTTCCGTTTCGTGCGCCGAGTCAACGTGGTCTGACAATTGTCTCCACAGACAAGGAAGTATGGGAGCCCACACTGCAATCGGTCTTTACTGCAGATGCCTCTGCATCGCGGCCCGTAATCCGTGAGGCGTGGTCGTTCGATATGCCGAACCATGGGGAGGCGGCTACTCGCAACAAGGAACTGCTGGAACGCATCAAGGAGCCCATCGGTTCGTATTCGCCAGGTATTGTTGAAAGTCCTGCGCTCAGCTGCTGACGCGTGAGGAACGCAAACAGTTCTTGAAGACTGGGCAGAGGGACTCCAGCACTTTCTTGCCTCTGGTGCCCTGAAAGGGCACAGGCTCTTCGCCATTGGACACTCGTTTGGTTCAACGGCCATGTAGGATACGTCTATTTATTCTTTTTGTACCAAGCTGACGCCTTCCCCAGGATTACAGCCATGCTTCCCGGGACCCCATTGCCCCCCGCAGACTATGAGGCGGCAGTCATAGTCGAACCGCCCCTCAGCCACCCAACTGCTGACAAGCAAGCTATCGCACAGCGCGATATGGGGCTGAAGATGACGGCCAAGGGCGTGCTGAAACGCCGCATTACCTGGGCCAGCCGTGATGAGGCCCTGGCGTTCCTCCAAGAGCGATGGCCGTGGAGCGGATGGGACTCCCGCGCGGTGCAGCTATTCGTCGTACGTCCTACATCACTATACACTATTCCCTCAGTTGTCTACTGGAAGGCTCATTCGAACGTCGCGCCTTAGCGCCATGCCCTTTGGGAGCGTGAACCAGGCTCGTCGGCAGTCACGCTGTGCTGTCTACCGGCACAAGAGACTTCCGCCTATCTGCACGTAGCTCCGCACGACCGTGTTGTGCAATTCTTTGCCTCCGGAATGGACCCATGCCTCCCCGTGCACTGGGTGACGGGGGAACGCTCTGACCTCGTGTGAGCAGCTTTTTCCACATCGCCCTCTACTACTAGTTCGGCAGTTAATTGGCGCATCCAGAGATCCCTCGTTCCACCAGGGGGTGATGGCTCTCAGAAAGCCCCTAACATGGAGGGAGGTCCCAGATGCAGGCCACTTCGTGAGTGTTTTAGCGAAAGGGCGTCGTTCTCCTCCAATTGTGTAACTGAGGGGTTGTTGCGGATAGGTCTTGCAAGAGAATCCCGACGGCTTGGCTGCTGCAATCACTCAGATTCTTGCTGAACATACTTCGGCAACGGCCATACGAGCGCATTTGTGAGCTCTACAGATGGACGCAGTGCAGGGCTCTAGCTCTACGTTCGCAGCACGGTGGTCTTGCGCTCGATACATACGACAGTGCCGACAGCAGGAAAGAGGCCGCGCCCGACAGCAGGATAGTAGAGGCCGCGCCCAGACTCGATAGGCTAATACTTCGAATCTCTGTGCGTAGACCGCACTGCAAATCACTATCATGATGAATGTTCACTCTTAGGATGTCCACGAAACTCTCGTATCGTATATAAACCTTTGCATCGCGATGTGAAATGTTCGTGTGACTGGCGGGTGCCGTGTCCTTGGTCTCCTTGAGTACGCGTGATAACGGTACATAAGGTCCAGGGCGCAAGATCAGGCTGATGGAAAGATGCCACGGAGTGAAGCGATGAGCCACACCAGATCAAAACCAATGCCAATCGGAATATCTTCGCGTAACGATTTACGTCGGACGCGCTGCGGCGGGATGTTCGTAAGTCACCACAACATACAATCCCAACGAGATGCGTTCCATATCACGTTGACATTGTGAGGGCCACGATTAAGTGTATGGCAAGAGGTTGATATGCATGTGCATGAATACATTACAATTGGGTGCGAAAGACTATTAGATGCGGTACATAAAGGCAAGTAAGGACGTGGCCGTAGAGCGGCCCCACAACCATCGAGTTCCAAACGCGATACACGCCACCCAGTGTGTGAGAGGGCGGAAGACCAATCTGCGGTGTGTTATTTGGCGTGGACAAGTCGTTTTCGTAAGGCGCTCAGCTCCTCGAGGGCCTGTTCGGGTGTAGTGCCCCAACGTCGGACAGCTCGACGCTAGTTGAGTTGAGCTTGGCCACCTCGACCGCCTCCTCGTCTGAGCCCCGGCCCAAGCGTGCAGAGCTGCTATTACCCTTGGTCTCGAGGCCGTAGTTCTCGTCCAAATTCTTCTGCATGGGGATCTCGCGGAGCATGAAGAGCGTGAGGAACCCAGCGGCGGAGAATCCGATCATCGCCTTCCAGACGATAGACAGACTTTCGGCGAAGGCTACGCGCACTTCCGTCCGGAGAGGCTCCTCAAGTGAGGAGATGAGGGGAATCGCCGCGTATGCAATCTCGACGCCTGCAGGGAATTGCTGAACAAACGTGAGCGGGAGGCGTTTCTTCAGCTCGTTCTGCAGTATACTAGCGGAGATGGCGACACCCCAGGTCTAGTGCTTAGGCGTAAGAAACGGACCGATCACCATGATCGAGAATAGACATACCTGGGCGAAGGTTCGCGAAAAGTTGTAGAACCCCAGAGCCGAAGCCGCACGGGTCACGGGAAGCGGCGCAAGAATCGGGAAGATGGTGACCGCCCACTACAACCGACGAGAAGTGTCAGCAAGTTCTGTGTTTCGCTGACATGACACGAAAGGACACGTACAACGAGACCAATACCAGCTGCGGAAATGATTTGATAACCCGCCCAGGCCGACGTAGGTGAGTCGACCTTAAGCATGGTCAGGAGACCGGTGCCGATAAGAGTGAGAACCCAGCCGAGGTAGTTGGCGGGGCGGTACTTGTTCAACCCTTTGACCATGATGCCACCGATGAGGGAGAATGGCGAACAAACAAGTGCGATCGCAAACAGGTTGATACTCGAGCGGATGGGGGTGGCACCCTTGCATGCCTGGAAGTAGACAGGAAGATAATCTTGTAGTGATCTCGTTAGGGTCAGGCTGCTAGGAAAGTATATGAAAAACTCACAAATGAGCGAGATACTGACAATGCCATGGAAGAAGGTGGAGATATATCTGAAGGAGCCACGATGTGAGGACTGTGGTTCCGTTTCTAGAGATGGAAATTCATGACTTACCCGCTAAGGCTGGTGCGGTTTGTCATGATGTCCACCGGCACCGTAGGTTCTTTCGGCACCGTGAATTCGTAGACGAAGAAGATAGCCAAGAGCACGCCGCCAATGATCAACGGGACAAGAACATGTGCTGAGTTCCACGGGAAGTGAACACCACCCCATGTCAACCCGATAAGCGCAAGGGTTGTACCTGCGATGACGATCGCGTTTCCGCTGCAAATTTGTATGCGATCAGATTGATGAACACGCGACTGTATCGGTTTGTGCCTACATCCAGTCAATGCGAGCCAACTTCTCCTTCAAGGAACCGCCGGGGGTGCGAACCCTCAAGAAGAAGGTGACGAGGAAGAAAGCGATACCAGCAAGGGGTAGGTTGAGGTCTACAGATAGATCAGGAAGAGCGTTCATGTGCGTACTGAACGTACTTACAGAACAACCACCGCCAAGACGCGTTCTGAGCAAATGAGCCGCCCTACACAATATATTTTAGCGAGGGTGAGATGGTTGGCGAAGGCGGTCGGAGGCATACCACAACCGGGCCTATTGCAGCAGCAAATGCCCAGGTCAACACGAGGAATCCTTGGTAGACACCTCGCTCTGCAAGAGTCACGAGGTCCGAGGTGATGATGGAGGACATGTTGGTGATACCACCTCCGCCTACTCCCTGTATAGCTGGGAAGACGATGAGGACAATCGATCAATCGGACATAATTGGAACGACGTACTCCTTGCTGCAATAAGCATGTTCATGTTCTGCGCAGCGCCTGCAAGTGCACTGCCAATAAAGAACATAGCTACGCAAGCCATCATAACTGGCCGACGCCCGAGAATATCCGCAGCGCGGCCAGTGAAGGGAAGCATGGCGGCCGCGGAGAGACCGTAGGCAGCACCGACCCATACGAAGTCGTCACCACCCCCGAGCTCGTCTATGATCGTTGGCAGTGCGGTAGAAACGGCGGTGACATCGATGGCGCTGAGAAAACTGCAAACGACGACAGCGGTGAAGGTGAGCCAAAAGACAGAGCCCTTGGAGTTCTTGGTTGGAGGGGAAGGAGTGGAAGACTGCGGCGTTGATATGCCCGCGAGCTTGACTTCGGACATGCCCTCGGCCGTGTTGAGAGACGAGGTAGCCATATCTCGACAACCTCGAGTGCGTCAGTGGGGGAAGGAGCGGGGGATGTGTCTGTTCCACACATATAAAAATATGAGCCATTTATTGGAATGCGTGGCGAACCCACATGGGTCGAACCCTGGCATTGTGTGTCCCAGCGCTGGGCGCTGACTGCCGTGCCGGTGACGGAATTTCGAGATGACACTCCGGTGCTCCAAAGGGCGCAGAAACCTCATCACAGACCGCGCCGTGCAGAAGACCATAGACGGCGGGAGTTCAATGCGGTGAGCTATATTCATCCCCATGCTGTGTAGCCGAGCAGCGCCCCGGCTCGTACCCTGCCAGCAACCCTGAGCACTGTCTGCGTTTTCACACCATCAATCCCCGGAGCAGACTGAAACAATATTCTATCTTCCCTGCAAGCCATGTCTCTGGGTTCAAGTTAGGTCAGGCCACCACCTCCAAAGACGCACTCACTCACCATAGTAAATTTTGCTGTTGTAGGGTTCTTATGCAACAACGAGCGAGCTATTACCTACCTTGACGTGGATCTCCACGGATTATCTCGGTCGGACACTGTCACCTCACGCAGGAGGTATGTGGGCACCACATTGGGCGCCGGGCGCGGCGGACTCTTCCAGTGGGCGGCACGCTGCTCGGCGCTCGCAGTTTGAATTGTTACGGTTTCGCGCCGAGTTGTTGAGGAACATGAGCGCTGTGCGGTGATTATTATGTGAAAGGGATCAGATGTGAATGTCCGCCCTAGCTAGGCAGACGATAAATGCGAGATTACATATACTGTGGAAGAATTGAACCGTCGGTCTACCCGTGATGTTGCATCCATATGATAAGATCAAGCTCGGATGGCACATACCAGAGAAGTACTAACTTGAAGAGTGTGTCCCCGCCCGCCTGGTTTATGTATCCTCTACATGGGTTTTTGCCGATGAACGTTGTACTGTGGGTGCCGCTGTGATGTCGCTGAGTTATAAGTCTAGGACTTGAAGCGCCGAAGGATGAGTCTGAACTTTGAGGTGACTAGCGCCCGTAAGTACTACCTCCAGCCACTGACACTGACATACCGACTCCTCAACTCACTTTTTACGACTCATGATGTTTCCCTCTCACGTCTGGATCGCCCGAGAATCAAACACAGTCTGTGCTAGTGAGTGTGCGTGTACGGTTTACATCCATGCGCCAGTCCTATCGACGCCGGTGCACACAAGGCCATTTCAATAAAATATCAACTTCGCAATCATATCGTACCTCATAATTCTCCTAAACGCACACAAGCTGCGTCGTATTACTCGCTCTAGGTAGGCTACAGAACAAGGCTCCTCTTTGCTCTTGGGTATAACATTGGATGGGCGGAGACGCTAATTCTTATAAGCTAGAAACAAGGCTGGCCTCATTTCTGGAATATTATTATCTTGGATTCTTGGCACAGCCGAACCGAAACCCGATCAAGCCACCAACGTTATCGTTGCATTGCCACCAGCGGTATGGTCTCTGACCGCAAAGAGTCGCCTCCATAGTTTTTCCAAGTTTGAGCTTCGGCTCTCGGAGCCATTTCCAAAATGAATGCCCGCCCCCTGTTCGCCACTACTTCCCCCCGTCATGATGTCCAGCTCTCAGCACGCATTCACAGAGTCCTGGCTGCCAGGCTACGACGGCACGCAGTTCTACACCCGCACATATGCCTCAGATCGCCCTCGCGCCGTCCTGCTCTTCGTCCATGGCTTATACGACCATGTTGCCCGCTATGAATGGGCGCATACGCGCTGCGCCGCCAACGGCGTGACCGTATTCACGTTCGACCTCCGCGGGTTCGGACGCACCGCGCTTGACGCCGCACACAAGAGCGCGACGAGTTCATATGGGCGCACAGACCTCCACGCGCAGCTGAGCGACATGGAATGGTGGGTCAAGCGTCTCCACAAGGAGTATCCCGACCTTCCCCTGTTCACTATGGGGCATTCAATGGTCAGTACGGCTCGGAGAGCTGCGGACACATGTGACGCGTGTACTTACGCTCATGAGTTTAGGGCGGCGCACTCGTCCTCGCGTTCGCGACGCGCACCTCGAGCTCCCCGCCTCCCTCGCAAGAAACCATTGCGCTTCTGTCGGGGGTCATCCCATCCAGTACACTCCTCTTGCAACATGTCCACCAAACACGTCTAGTCCGTTGGGTCGCGGAGCGGTTGCGTGTGATATGGCCAAATCTGTTGTACAGCGTCTCCTTACCGAACGACGTAAGAGATTCCACCGTCTCATCTACGCCCGCGGCGTCTCACCTCGCATACACTCCAGTACATGTCGCACGACCCCGCCGTAGGAGCCGCTCTAGCAGCTGACCCTCTGGTGATACCAAAAGCGTCAATTAAATGCCTCACGGATATGCTGGATAACGTACGCGGTCTCACCCTGGTTCTGGTTAAGCTGTAGCTTGACCCGTGGGCAAATAGGGAGAGGCGTTATATCGAAGTGAATACTGTCATTGGCCAAGGGAGCTCCCGGTAAGCATCTGTCCTTGTGACATCAATACTCTCGCATTACTCATGAATATACGACGTACAGGTACTCTTCCTCCAAGGTACTGCTGACAGAGTGTGTTGAATGTCGTTGTGCCCGCCATGCTGGTCGCTGACTGAGCCCCACAAGGTAACATCATACGAAGCCACGAAGGAGTTCTACGGGAACCTGCCTGCCGATGATAAACGGTTCATCACATTCGAGGTATGCGCACCTCTTTCATACTGTCTACGTAGCCGCTTAGCACCGCGACCTTTACAGGGCGCATACCACGAGCTAGTAAATGAATTAAATGGTGTCAAGGAGAAGTATATGGACGACGTAATCGCCTGGATCCTCGCGCATTCCCCATGACTAGAGGTCGTGGTATAGGCAGTGCATGTCCGACCAACCGCCGCGTGCGTGCACCGCTGGACACTCTGCGGGTAGACTCGGAGATCTCATGAAGTTAGGACGGGTCGGACTCTCTCGGAAAACTACCACTGCGTTATTGCTACTATACTATCAGTGTGATAATCTGTCGATCGAGATGAAGGCAACATGGACACACCTACGAAGTTACAATATATCTAACTCTCTTTAGTTTCCCGCGTGGTGAAACCCGACGGGCGCAACCCCGAAATCGACGCCTCCCGCAAGCCGCCGTAGGTACGTTTGCCCGGGTGTTTTGAGCGCCGTTCTTCCACATTTCCTCTCTTCACTATCCACTAGATGGTAGATTGGAGAACCAGCCACTATCTCTCCCCTTGTCGTCATACACAGGGCTCTTGCCACCGTCGATCACACTGCAGCTCTAACGCTCTGATGTAGATCGCACCTGAAGCCCTCAAGGGTGACTGGGATCTCACTATGACGTTACCCCTGCAGCCCTGGAGAGCCTGGAGCAGGGTGTACCACTCACATTCCTCCGGCATCAACCTTGTATACCAAACAACACTGGCAGCACACGCTCGTAGGTCGGGCTACAGTGCTCGAAAGCTGGCATCCGGCCCAACCTCGCGCTACAATTTCAGGGATTTCTCAGCCACCCACACACGGCGCCCCTGCGAATTATGTGCCCACTGAACGACAGAACCTGCAGTACTTAATCGGATGACAGACTCGCCTGAGATATCTGGGGGAAGTCATTCGTCGCCCATGAGTAGAGCACCCGCGCGGCATTCAATACTGTGTGCGTTCTGCGAGGGTACATCCAGCTCCAGAACCACAGCCAGTATGCAACTATCGCAACCCCCTCGCGCCCCCTCGCAATGCAGTAAAACATTGGCGGCGGCGCCGCCCCGCGCGCGTGGATCACCACGTGCACCGCAGTACGTGTGCAGCTATGTTGGGCGGTTCCACAGCCAACTCAACGCTGTAGAGCAAAAACTCCAGTATTTCTTGATTCTCTAAGTTGAGAGCAAGCGTGTTGATGACCGAGAGGCTGCAGTGACAGTGAAAGTGAGCAGGCTGATAAAACGGCGCGAGGATATGCACGGTGGCGGTGTAAGCGCAAGCGCCGACGCTGCGGTTTGTGGGCGCGGTTGCAATATGAATATTGAATATTGAGTGAAGATCCGGCTCGCCTCTTGCCTTGTTCCATTTCTGCACCTCTCTGCTCGGCCCGGTGTAGGAGGACTTCGACAGTATGCAGGTTGATTCCGCAAACAGGAATAGCTTGGGTTTGACCATAATCCGTACTGCACCAGCACTTCGAGCACTTCGGGCACAGGGGCCGACTCGGTGAGTGTCTGGCATGGGAAAGGCAACCTCGTTTGCAAGTTAAAGCGAGAATCTCTCAACTGCACGCGCGGCGGGAGCGCGGACCCTGAGTTACCGCGTGCAGAAGAGGGGCTCAGGGTGAGATTCGGGAAGGCGAGCGCCGGCTGAGACAGCCTGGCAGCGGAATCCAGGGGGACCCTTGACAAGCTGACGGGTTTCCTCCTGCCCCGCCGATTGTCAACGCCCCAGCCTCCTCGGAGGACGCGCACAACCGAGGGTTTCCGCACTGCTACCTCCTGCTCTTGCTGTGCGACGCTGTTCCCCTGCTCTTTATCTTTCTGAATTCCGTCGCTGGACGCTACGATACGTCGCCATTTCCCCCCACAAAGGCCACCCACGTACTGTCATGTTGCAACACGCTCTACTGATACCACTTTCCGGCGTCTTTCACTATCTCCTGGCCGCACTCGCAGGTCTGGTGAGTCCTCCCGTCAACACATCAGTCTCGTCTACATACTTACCGAGTGTGCTTTTGCGTTGAAAGGGATCCTGGGTATACCTTCACAGACACACTGTGCGGGGGGACCATGCTGCGGCGTTCTACTTGCTTACTACCAGTTGTCTATCATTATTTCTTCGATGGCTGTATGCCTCTGGGCGTTCCGCACTCATTGAAACAGCTACCCTGGTTTCAATCTACGCTCTCTTTCTCATTTCTTCCACCATACTCTACCGACTCTCTCCATGGCATCCTCTCGCATCTTATCCAGGCCCGTTGCTGGCTCGCCTCAGCAGTCTCTACCTCACCGCGATCTCCGGCACTGGGCGGCGCCACGTCATCATTGACAAACTGCATGCCAAGTACGGGACGTATGTGCGCGTTGGTGTGTGCTATGTTCTGACGTTATCATCCGCGGAGAATGCTGATGACAGAGGTCAAGGTCCCAACGCGCTCAGCATCAATAGTCATGCAGCAATACCCCTCTACAACAGCCTAGAGAAGGGCGAATCTTACCGCTTCCCCAACCACGACGATATCGCCTCCATCTTCTTGAAGCAGGACAGCAGGGAAGGTCATCGTGAACGCAGACGCATCTGGGGCGGGTTTTTCTCTCCGAGCAGGTATACTCAAAGTCCACCATGCCCCTCTGAGTTCCGCTGAGCCTGCTTTCGTATTCCCGTCATTGCAGCATGTCCCATTTCGACCCACTCGTCAAGGAACGAACTTGGGAGCTCTTCAACTGCATCGAACGCCAGCAAGCTGCAGGTGATGGATTCATCGACGTCGCGGAGGTTTTCTATATGTGGGCGTATGATCTTGGTGTGAGTCACTTCCGGGTTGTCTACAGCATCACCTGACGAGTGTTCTCTTAGGGCGATATGATTTTCAGTGGTAGCAACGAGATCGTAAGTGCACGAATCCTCCCCTGCACTCAACCACCAACGTTTTCTGGCCTAGAATTTGATGAGAGATGGGGACGCCAAGAAAATCGTCGAAACCGGCAAGAACTCTACCGCCATGATGGATACGTGCGTTTCTACACTGGCATGACCCCTCGAGTCCGGGTTCTCATCATGTCTGTCGTGCAGGTTTGGACACTCGCCTTGGCTATTGCACATTCTGTGGCACATCCCTGCCTCCAAGTCTGCGCATGAATACGTCCGCATGACCGCCACGATGGCGCACAATCGCGTGAACGCTCAATCGGACGCGCCGACATCGACGGACTTGGTAACGCTCTTGGTCCGTCTACCTCGATCTACGATTGGCGATGGGCGCTGACATAGTACATCTTCAGCTGGAGGGTGGCGTGCCCATGGCCGATCTCGAACGTGACGCTATGATTGGAGTCCTCGCAGGTTCACAGTGTTTGGAGCTTGTGCGCGACGAAGCGAGCTGACAACATATACAGCGTCTGAGAACACAACGATAACGCTCGCTCTTGCGTGCTACTTCCTCGCAGCAGAGCCCAAGTACTTCAAACAGCTGCGGGATCAGCTAGATGAAGCGTTCCCAGACCCGCTAGGCGCGCTCAGCCACAACACGCTCGCTGGAATCTCGCTGCTCGACGGCATACTGAACGAATCCCTGCGAATCGGATCGCTTTTCTTCCTCCCCCGGATAACCCCGCCAGAAGGCGTCGAAGTAGACGGCAGGCACATCCCGGGCGACACGATCATCGCGCTCGCCGCCTACACCATGCAAATGAGCCCTGACAACTTCTCCCCGGAGCCAACGGTAAGCTGTGTGTTCTTTCCGATTTCCTCGCCGTATTCATAAGCGTCTTAGAGCTTCCGCCCTGAACGCTGGCAGCCCGGGGGCCTCGGCCCAAACACTGTGACTAACAGGATGGCCCTGGCTTCCTTCTCGTACGGTACGTCACTCCGCGACCGTGCCCCTCCCACCTGTACTCACGGGGTCATCGCGTCGCAGGCCAACACTCCTGCATGGGCAAGGCGCTCGCTTACCAACAGATGCGCTACGTGCTCGCGCGCCTTGTGCTCGCGTTCGACATGGAGTTCAGGGCAGACTTCGACGTAAAGACGTTCCGGGAGGGCATTCTCGGCATGGGCACCCCGCACTTCGAGACGCCGCTGTTCATGCGCTTTATCCCCCGCGAAGGCGTGGAGCTGGAGGAGGTCGGGACCAAGGCGTGATGCCTTCAGGCCAAGGACTTTGAGCCCGAGGTACATGTAAGATAGCGCAACCGGGAGGCACGCGCAGCGCCGCCCGGTTACCCCTGTACATCCGCGAGGTCCGATCTGTCGTATCAGTCCCTAGTCAACATTCTTGTCCGCATTTATGGATGGGGAGACCGGCCCTCGACGCCGTCATGCTACTCAGGGAGGACCTTTACGATACGAATACCTCAGCATGGAGGCCGGGTTAGATAAATTGGTCACCGAGATGCCCGAGCGGCGTTTAGGAACGCGCGGCGATTGCTGCGCCACTGTCTTTAGCTTACAGTTTGCTTACGAGGAGGAAAGGACTTTGATGTATCGAGTGCGTCCCACGATAAAGTGATATTAGTCTTTAATACATTTGATACATATCACTAGAGCGCGGGGCGGACCATTTTTGTGCGGACATCGCAGTCTTTCGATACAATGTGATGCTGTCGAGTTGGCGCCCTGCCGAATTCCCGGGCCATATTCCCAATCGTATGTATGCGTAAGTAATCGCGGAGAGCCTAGTACAACAGTAGCTTATATACAAGAGTAAATGAGGGGATAGTGCGCAGTCCTTCCTTCTATCTGCATGTGCCTCTCGACAAATACCGCCTATTGGTACACCTTGCACTTCTACTAAGTAGTCCTACACTGATCCCGACGCCGATCAGCATCCACGCCGTCAGCGCGGCCGCGCGTTGGCCGCGCACTATATCGCAGAAGATACGCCGAGCAAGTCCGCCCTGTGCGCGCCCTTTTCCATCTGCGAGCTCGAGGCCGAGATCCGGCTCGCTTCCAAGTCGTGCACCGGGGCAGGCACCTTGACCGCGCCCATCGCGCTGTGGTGCAGCGATACGGATACCTGCAGGGCCATCTATCAGCCTCCCGCACGGTCAAGCCGCCAGCGCGTGCGACGGCGACGGCGGGCATCAGAACGTTCAGGGCTGCTTACCTGGGGACCGCTCCACGCCTCGACGCCGGGATGGGAGCGCTGGGAGCGGCTGGAGCTTGAGTTCCCGGTCGGGTACAGCTCGAAGTCGTCCACCACGCGTGCGCCGGAGGCCAAAGAGCGGCGTGAATTCAAACTGCGGGATCAGCGCGGGCGGCGGTGAGCGCGATGGACAGAGAAGAAGAGCGCTGAGAGCGTACACGGCAAGCACGGAGTTCGCGTACACTGCGGATCGGTTGTCAGCGTGCTTGAGTTCAGCGCGAACGTAACGGAGCACGTACGTTTCGCGTTGACGATGCTGATTCCTGCATAGATATAATTTCCTGGCAAGATGAGGGCCTGCGGATACATGGTCAGAATGAAGTATGCTCCGTGTATTATGGATACTCACAAAGACGAAGACTAAAAGACCAGTGACGCTTTCGTGGTCGGGTCAGCCCGTTTCCGCGCTGCACTTGCGTAAAGCGTACCTCGTGAGAAGTCCTGAGCGACAAATGCAGAACTTGAAGATCAGGGAAGAGTTACGCATCGAAGGCTTCCTTCCTCGTACCTGTGTTGATTGAGTATACGATGAGCATGTCAAGGGTGGAGTCGGTGCTAGATAGAAGCGAGTCGGTGTTAAGAACGGCGACAGCGAGGGATAACACGAACCGCTTGAACCCTGTGCGACTTCGAAGAAGGACGCGAATGAGTGCACCCGTCAGGAGCACGTCTGTCGCCACCGCGCAGCCATAAGCGGCGGAAACCAACCACTTCGCCGGGTGTTAGATCTGTATGACTTTTAGACGAGAGGAAAACGCGTACGCTGAATCGCGGGAATTGCGACAAGCTCAACCTGAATCTACAAGCGCAGCAGGCGTCAGACAGGCGGCGCGACGCTGTACTAGTAGGCTGTGAATGCAACTCACGCTTCGACAGTAGCGCCTGCGATCATCTCACAGTGAGCACGGATGGCGCGACAGAGGAAACCAGACAGCCCACCGATGTCAAATCCTATTCAACAGCAACCAGTAACCAGCAGGAGTCAAAGTCAGTTGCCACTGTCGATATCGCAAGTGGCGATAAAGCGTACCAAGACACGCAGCCATGGACACCGCCTGACACCTGTCTCGTAAACGGGCGCTAGAGTTACGACAGAATGAGAGACTCACCGCGAGAGCGACGATCCAACGACTCTTGGGCCCGACTGGACGTGCGGCGTTTAATGCACGCGCTGCGGAGAGTTTATTGTAGTGCAGTACTCACGAAGGTACACACGTCGTGCATAGAATCTGTTTGACGCGCCGATCAGTCCGGCTTCTCCCTCGGTCTCCCGGCGGGTACTCACGTCTGACATAGAAGGTTTGCCGCTCCCTGTGAGGGCGGTGTTAGTCGTATGTCGACGCGCAACGTCATCTTAACACACTGACCGTGATAGCTACGTTTGACTACCGCCGACACCAGTGTTAGGACACACTTGTACAGTCCGCAGTAGGTTCAGACTCACTTTGACGGTCCTGCGGCACAACTCAATGTCAAATACGTTCAGTAACCAATGGCAGATGTCGTGCACATACCAATGTCCGGTGAGAATACTCGCAGGGTTGAAGTAGTCCGTGATGAGGAAGTGATAGCTGTGAACGGGTATGATGGTAAGGGACATGCACTTCCCATTAAACTGCAGGAGGTGTACACGCACCACGCGATCATCCATATCAGGGTATGCATCGTCTCAAGCGTCCTGCGAAGTTGTTGCAGGCCATATGGTGTGCGGGGTAATGGGGACGCACAATATTAGAAATACCTATGCCAGCGTGCTTTGGTCAAGCAATGCTCCGCAACTATGATATGCGGGAATAAGACTTACAAAAATCTTGAACAGCTTCATGTCACGAGGGTACAGTCGGAAGTATCTATACGTCTGGTGAAGAGTGAGCCCGTACAACCTTTCGTATACATCAGTATCACGTGGATTTGTTGATCACGCTGTGGATCCACTTACATGAGCCCACAGGATGTTCCCAGAAGCATCGCGCCATAGCTGTTGTCCAGCGCGGGAACCGGACCCAGCGCAGCCAGAGGATTAGCCATGGAGGTAGTGTTCTAGGCAGGGTTTATGATGACGGGCCAGCGTATCCAGCGAGAGAGCCTAGGGGGGTCGTCGCCAGGAGGACCGAGGTACTTATAGATGAGAGAGAGACGAAACGCGGGACCCAATTGCGGATGATAGAAGAAGGCAGCCCAGGGCGTTCGCGGTGATACTAATCTAGGGAAGGAAGGGGCCGACGAATGCATGTCCGGTCCCTGATCAACCAATGGACAGGGATGTGGCATTGACATTGTCGCCGCCGGAGCTCACGTCGCCACCGAAAGGCCGATGCCATCCGAGTTGCGGAGTTACCAACTATGTTCAAGGAAGTTTTTGAGCTGGAAGCGTGTACTGCCCGTGTACAACGATCCCGCAGCCTAGCCTGTGCTTCGCCAATTTCTTCCATCTCGAGGAATGTTGAGAGTCCGGAGGTGAAATCCACGAGCACAGCAGTGGAGACAAGCAGAATGCTATCATTCCGGATAGCCACTGGACATACAAGCTCAGACGCGGGCCAGCGGATCGACATACGTCGCCGCCACCGCCATGGGATTCGCAAGAGAATGATTTGCCGGTATCAGGGGGGGCTGTTTCCGAGAACATAGAAAATGAGCGATGGCACTATCCAACAGGATGAGAGGAAAATCTTACCAGTACGCGCCGCGCGCGACGCTCATGCTTGGCTAGCTCCAGCTCGGCGTCAGTGCAGACCGCATGACCACGACCAGTCCGGTAGAATCATCACAGAGCCCTACTTCTTGCTAATTTAGTGCGGCAAAGTGCCAGACGCCGTGTTCTTTTGCAGTGTGAGCGCTTCCTGGTACGCTTGACGAGCTTCATGGTGTTCATGTAGGTGCATTGAACGCGACTCTCCGTATTGATATTTTATAGCCAACGGTCCAGGCCAAGATCAGCCGCTTGTGGGCGTGAGGTTGTATAATTGCATCTAACCAAACCCAAGGCACAAGCCGTGAGAGGATGTTGAGGCATTGGGCCGTCTTCGTCGGCGCGTGCCTGTGGTCTTACAGAGAAGGAAGCTGACTATGCATCTGTTCGTTAGGGACGTAAGCGAAGGTTATAATGGTGTGCTTCGGCGGTACTCATGTACAACAGCTGCCATCCTGGGCCGGACTCTGCACGGCATTGCCGCTTGCCGTAGGGCGCCAGTACCTCCTTCCATGCGTTGTAGAGAGTAACGCTAGATAGAAATGAGCAGGCATTGCCTTGTCATTAGCTAGGCATTCAGATTCTGCGCGCGGGCACTGGGAACGTTGTGCGAAGATGCCTACGCCTCGCATCCTACTTTCGCAAGTACACATCAGCTTAGACCCACGAGGCGAGCACAAAGAACGATGTCGGAATATTAGTACTTAGGCAGACGGCTGGGTGACTGAGAGAATGATCAACTTGCGCAGTCGCAGTATGACTAGATCGGGATCGGATATCTTCCCCGCAATTCGCACGCCCCCACGCGTCGCCTCGCGTGGCTCTCTCGCGTCGCGCTCCTGCGAGCACCACCTCATCCTTCTCTGAGACTCTATTTCAAGGCCAAAACTCTCAATTCGTACTACATATTGCGCACAAGAGAGTAAATCAGTGACTCGGCTTGACGCTGCAAGCCTCACTGTACCGCTCCTAATCATCCCCGCGCGCAATCGACAACACGGGCCCCATGAAAAAGGAGTACGCCAGGCCCAAAACCTGAATGTATACTGCTTGACGAAGCTGTTCTAGAACCGCGTCTTTTCCCGTTGTGCGTTGTGTTTAAGACGTATGTCCATCCCCACTCGGACACAGACCAGTGATGCTGCTAACGGTGTACACACAGTCTGCTCATTGGGTGTAAACTTGATTGGAGCTGCTTTAAATCCGACCCCAGCGTATTCTACATGACCGGAACTAAGCAGGATATAGGTTATACAAGCGTACCCGGGTGGCCGGACTGGCTGGCTTCTGCGATTAGCAAGATCGTGGGTAGAAACCCGCCAACCTCCGTAACACCTGTCGCCCTGGCGAATCTGTAAGCCACGCCGGGCACTACAATTCATGCGTTCAGGTCTGGGGCTCTCCCACTGGGCTGCTCTGTGGAGCGAATTTGTTCAGGACCCCTGACTATAGTAGGGGAACCCACATCTCGCAAAATCGCCCATTTGGCCCATTTTGTCCGGACGAAAAAAGTTCCCACGCTTTCTGAGCTCGGATTCGAACGTTTCAGCAAAATCGGAGGAGGCCAACTTTTTCAAAACGGCAAAAATGTCCGGAAACCCTGATATGGGTTCCCCTACTATAGTCAGGGGTCCTATTTGTTCGTCCGATACCTTCTCTGCCCTACCCTGCATCCGCCCCACGACAGATTCGGAAAATAATCGGGGTGTACAAATGCATGCATGGGAAGTTCGTCCTGACTGTCTTATGCGACTCGTCATTAACTCCGATGTCGCCAATTCATGTATCATGCACCATGTGTGGGATTGGAAATGGCGAGTCCATGCTCCGTACCTTGCTTTCAACCACTGATACCATAACAAGCGATGCAGGTCCTTGCAGTTACTGACGCACATATATCATGTCCGCTTCTGTGCAGCCAACGAACTAGCAACTGATAAACTGATGCGCATTGACCGATGCCCTAGAGTCGATTTCAAGCGGTTAGGATCGACGCAGATAATCTCAGCAACGACACAATCCGACACCGGCATATGAAAACATCTTAGCGACTTTCACTATATGATGATCCGTACACTACGGCTTAAGCCACAGCTCCACCGCTCACTAACTCTGTGCGTAAACCCCGTTGCATACTACAAATTGGAAGGCATGGAAGACTGATGGCGGGCAGCTGAGAAGCCACAGCTGCGCACCAGAAATTCCAGGGACCTTGAGCACGCGTCTCTGGGAGCGCAAGCCAAATCGACAACGTGCTACGGCCGGCGCACCACGCAAATGCACCCGAAGAAGGCGGAGCCGACGCCGTTGCAACCTACTGCAACCCGCCGGCGAGCGTCGCGTGGAAACGTGCTCACTGCGACTGTACATACGCCCTCAGCTGCCAGCTAACAACCAGGACCTATAGCAGCAGTCGACGCCGAGCCGTGCCGATGCCGAGATTCCGGGGAGGTGCGAGACCGACGGCAACCACGAGAGACGGGCTGTGGCTGTGCAGGATACCCGGACTTCTGGGGACTAGTGACGGGAAGGAGATCGATCGCACCGGTAGGGGGAGTGGCCGGCGGGACAACCCTCCCCTCTCGGCTTTCTCCTCACACACTATCCAATCCGCTCAACCACACTAGGCTGCGCCGAGGTAGTTCTTGCCCCCCGCGCTCGCGGCCAAAGCTTTCATGTGGGGGATGAGCACGCGTAGCTGATAGCTCGAATGCAGCGTGTACACATCTGAACCCGATTTGTATCCGGCCTGGGCGATACCCCAATGCACTCGCGGGACGGATAGCGCACCACCCTGCACCACTTTCGCCTCCGAATTCTGTCGTTCCGTCGCCAGGGCCCGCAACACGCTCTGGCTCTAACGGGTACTGTGGCACCGGGTACTTTCGGCGCTTAAATATTCTGCACCTTAATTCCGCTTGCCACACGATCCACGCCGGTCGATCCAAGGTGTGCGATCGTCGCGCTCGTACACATGGTATACCTGTCTTCACCGGGTCCGCTGCCTTCCCGCCTTTCTGTCCGCGCTACTTCCAACTCGAGGTAAGCACCCTGGGTTCGCTTTTGACCCTTCTCACCGACGGCCATCCTCCAGGCTTGCCCTCGTTCCCCTTCCTTCAGGTTGGTTTCTGCCTCCTGTACAATTTTCTTCGTTCGGTCGCTCACATCGCGACGTCGCGCAGGCGCAGTCCTTTCCTCCAGTGTGACTCCCTATACACGACAATGGCAGCCACTCTACTCGCAGGCATTAATATCGGCGAAACGCTGGGGGTTACATTCCTCGGCGTATGTGTATCATCAATGTACGTCCCCGCCCCCGCACATACTTTGCATCTGTTCATCTCCGGGTAGGTTGTACGGTGTAACATGTCTCCAGACATGGAACTACTTCCGCTCCTCGAAGGGCAAGGGCGACGGCATCCTCATGTGGCTCATGGTAAGTTTCTGTTCACTCTGCATTCCACCTTCATTGGCGACATGCTAAATCTCACTCATAGGTTACGGCACTGCTGTACGCACTCTCGTTCAGCCGCATCTTTGCAGGAATGGTTCTCACGTCACGACCTGTCTCTCGTAGCGTCTTCGACAGCGCCCACCAGGCGATCGTTATTCACGCCGTGTATACTTATCTCGTTTTGGATTTCGCGAATCCCATCAAGGTCATCCAGCTAGTTTGGTACGCGTTGTTTGTCTCTTTCTGTAGTCGACATTACTAACAAGCTCCGTTGTTCAGGAGTGTCCCGGTACGTCATTTAGCGGTCTGTGCAACCGATGTGATGTTTATTGAGCCATGTGCGTCTTCGTATATCAGACTGAGGTTGTCTTCAACGTGAGCCGTGCACCACATGTCCCCCAACGTCCACCATTGACTCTTCTTAGGCGATTCTTGCTATCATTTTGAACGGGTGAGTCAACCTACGCGCGTTGCAAGTCATCTTAAGCTCATTCCTTCCCTAGATTCTTGACTTTCCGTCTCTGGAAAGGTATGTGCAGTCCCCATCGTTGCGCGTTCCTCGCACCGACCCACCCTCTCAGTCAGCAAAATGTATTCTCTCACATTCATTGCGGTACGTCATCACACTTCTTCTCGCGCTCGAACATCCGCCTGATGTTCATTTTAGGCTCTTCTTTCTTGCGCCAACTTCGGTACGCACATTTATCAACACGGTTTGACGACTGCTCACGGATTTGCCTGTCGGTGGATTAGGAGTGAACCTCGGTGAGCAAGCTACGCTTCTCGTGCATAGAGCATATTTACTGACTTCAATCTCTTCGCTACAGCATATGCTATACGAGGGTGAGCTCACAACCGCTACTTCAAGCACCTTCGATAGGTTATTCTGACGCTACCTGTCGAATGATAGATACTTCATCAACAACATTTTCGAGGCTGAGATTGTTCTCCGGGTACGTCTGGCATCACACCGTCCACACGCCCGATGATGCTCATATTTCGCCCCACGCGCAGAACCATGGAATCGCTGGCCTCAGCATTTCCGTTGCCACCGAGACTATGATCTCCTTCTCGCTTGCGTTCTACCTGCACACGCGCCGCACGGGCCTGCGCAAGTGCGTCATCATCTTCGATCATTATCCCCTCCGCGGCGCTGACATGAACTGCACTCTATAGGTCAAACGACATCATCTCGAAGCTCATCCTGCTCTCCGTCACTACTGGTCTTCTCATTGCGTATGTAATCTATCTACTTACGCCGTACTGTGTTGCTTACACGCCGCTCCTCGCCGACTTAGCGCGATCAACATCGCCGATCTTATCGCGGTATGTCCTACTGTACGCTACTTATGCCATTGCGGAGACTGATGTGTACGACGACAGTATGTGGCTGCAAGCGACAGCTTCTACGTTCTCTTCTTCAACTTCATGCTTGGCAAACGTACGTCCTTGACCCAGCTTTAATCAGCCTTGATTAACCGCCCCTGCTTCCCGCATCCAGTTTACGCCAACTCCCTCCTCACATCGTGCGTGACCCTACCTTTTCTTCCATCCGCCCTTCATTAACCCGCTTGTTCCACAGTCTGAACAGCCGCGAATACGTGCTCGGTGTGCTCGGTGACGGCCAGCCCGCGTCGAACCACGAGACGCTCAAGATGTCGCCCACTGGCACGACGGGCCGCTTCGGACAGACGAGCCGTGTGGGGAACAACATGAGCATGGCCTCGCACCAGGTACACATCGCCATGGACCGCTTCGTCGTCACAGTGAGTGCCTCGTCGCTTTTGGACAGGACGGTGAGCTGATCCAAGTCTCGCAGGACTCGGATACGGACGACGCACAGAAGTTCCGCGAGTGAGTGGCCGGTGCAGGTTTGTATCCCGCACACCGTGCTGACCTCCCCCTAGTGTTTGAACGGAGGAACGACAGAAATAAGAAAGCGAACCAGAAGAAGACCAAGAATCGGGTGTTGCATTGAGGATCTCTCGTTTCTGACTTAGGGGTACTTTCGTTGTTCCGGCCGGGACTGCCATATGGCACGGCCTGTAAGAGGAGAATTCTGGTGGACGAGTCTGTGGGTCCGTTCTGAAGGCTGTTGTTTGTTTCCATCTTATTTCGCTTAATGTTCTGTATACCATGTATCAATTGGCAACGTTTGCGGTGTAGAGACCTCTCGTTTATACATCTACTACCCGCGTATATGGATTCGCAGGCCGAACCGTACTGTACACATTAAAATCCCTAGACTCTGAGTATGTCAACAACGTAAACGTAAGTGTCTTGATAAGGCAGTTACACGGTCACGAGCGCGAAAGAGGCCGTCTCGAGTAGCGCGCGGGCGGTCGCAAGACATTGATATTGTTTACAAGTGAACATTCAATCTGGAGAAAACTGGATGGATATATGATAGCGTCGTAAGAGTTTGCATCAGAGGATCAGAGGCTGATATATAACTACACGGAGGAGGTCATAGACATGGCCAGAATAGATAGCGTAAGAGCCCCCCGAAAATGTCCAACACTAAAAGGTCATCCAAGTCCTTTCACCCTCTCCTACCCCGTTGCACAATCACCCGTCGAGCGTAGCAAACACTTTGTCCAGGTCCACTCCAGGTCGACGCGTGACGCGCATGAAGAGGTCCTTCTCGAGCAGCGTCGTGCGCATATTCAGGATGCCGTCGCGGAACGCCTGGACGTCGAAGTCGGGGTGGAAGGCCATGTCGTACGCGAGCACGCCGCGTGCGAGCGCGTACCGCATCTCTTGCCAGGCGAGCGTCTTTCCAACACACGAGTGTGGGCCTGTGGGGTTCAGAGGAATCGGTCAGCTCACGATAAAGAGTAACGAGGAGGGAGGGGGTGGGGCGAAAGAGAGGCGCACCGAAGGAGAAGGAGGCGAGCACCGATTTGTTCGTCTTCGTGTCTGGTCCAAGACCATGCGGCTGCCACCTCTCCGGGCGGAAGTTCTACAGACACAACACACTTCAGTCGTCATTCGAACGGCTCATAGCGTAGCACACGTACCATCGGCTCAGGGTAGAAGTTGTCCGGGCTTGTCTGCTGCGAGTACGCCGCTAGCGCGACAATCGTATTCCCGGGGATGAACCGCCCGTCGATCTTCGCGCCCTCAGGCCCAGTCACGCGCGGAAGGAAGTATGGGCTGCCGAGGCGAAGTACCTCGTTGATGGCGCCGTTCAAGATCGGGAGCGTCGTGAGCGTCGATTGCGGGAGCGGGCCGAGCGGGTCGGGGAAGGCGGCGTCAAGCTCGGCACGCAGCTGAGCGTGAGGATTTGCGACGAGGAAGTAGAAGCAGAGCGCCATGGCAATGGATGTGTTGTCGGAGCCTGCCACAGCAAGGGTGCATGTAAGCTAGGGATATGTGGGACGAAAGTAAGGTATGTACCTCCGAGGATCCCAATGACCGCGTCGCGTTCCATGTCTTCCAACTTCACTCCTGCTTCCATCTGAAACGGTCTGTGAGATATAGCATGATACAAAAAGCCTAGAGCACGCGTACCAGATACGAAATGAGATCACGGAATGCAGGCAACTCTTTCGCTTGTACGCGAGTGCGCGTCATTTGAGATGCGAGCCTCACGATTTGATGCATGTCGTTTGCCGCGGGGAACTTCCACAGGATGTCCATGAGCCAAGGCGACTGCCCAAGGCTGTACGTCCGCGTCAGTTTGGGCAAACGAAGGAGGGACGCCGAGGAAAGCTCACCTATCCTGCAACACAGTCGCGAGCTTGCCGGTGTAGATGAGTTGCTTTGCATCTCCGTTCTTCATGAGTTCCTGTGCAGATATGTAAATCGTTGTAAATGTAGTGGTGGTCATTCGGCGCTCACAATCTTGTTGCATCCACTGAACACCATGTCACCCTGATAGGAAATCATTCAGTCTACGGGGGCAACATGGCAATTTTCCAACTTAACATACCATGAAGTCGTGCGACCAGTGGTAAAACGCCTCAGGTAGATTGACATATCCCTTATTAGCGGCCTGCCTACGTTCGATGCAGCGCATCACTTCCCACGTCCGCTTCTCAAGCGCAGGAACAAGCTGTGCGATCCTAAACAAGATCGCGGAAATCGTGTTAGCGCTACAATCAGTATTGGAAATTCACTAAAAACATACCCATTGGGAGTGAACATGCTATTCCAGATCCGCTTGCGGTCTCGGTGGGCTTCCTTGGTGTCCTGCTTGAAGAAAATGCCGACAATATCGTCGTGCGCCGGGAACCGATACGCCTCGCTCTTTTCCATGCTGAGGTACACGGAAGTTGCGGCTGGCGTGTTGAGGGAGAGGGCGTTCGGCGCTGCCAACACGAGATTAATGCGGGTAGACTCGAAACGAATCATAAGCAAACAGACCAATGCGGAGGAACGGGCCGTACTTGGCATGGAGGCGGTCAAGGACGATATGCCGCCGACCCATAAAAGAGATGTAGGTGAGGTAGAGACTGCTGATACGCCAATGGACGGGCCCGGGGAAACCTGCCAAGGGGTGCCATGGGGAGAGGCGGTAGGCGACGGTAACGGAGGCAAGTGTGGTGAAGTAAGTGAACGCGAGGGATGCTGCTGCAGCAGTAGGACTCGTGGAGGGGAGTGGATAGATGCGGAAAACGGTGTAAAGGGCGAGGCATGCGGCGGAGTAGAAGCCGATGGCGTAATCTCCGCGCACTGTGCGTCTGTTGAGATACAGCCAGGAGGTCTATGGTATAAAGGTGGTGAGAGCGAGTTCATGTGCAACGCAGTGCTATGTGCTTTACCAGACCTGCCCCGGCTGCAAAGCCGAGGTACTGGACGGGGATAGAGGGAGGATGCATGCTTGAAGCTCTGCACCGCGGGGTAGGCTCTGGGGGCCTTGGAGAAGGATAGAGAGAGGGGGCGTATGGGGGCAGAGCGATGCCATTGTATATAAGTGCATTATGCGGACCTATTCAGCTTGCTCGTTTTCGTGTTGTTCTTGAAGAATTCTTTTCTCGGCGAGAAATCTGGATAGCACCTTGGCATCTAGCGGGCGCTGTTCGGCGTGGCGAATCAGCTGTCGAAACCTTGTCCGCTTGCGTGCTGCCAACGAGCCGTCTCCAGGTGGTTGGTCGAGGGCAGTGGCTCCTCACAGGGTCAATTCTTGCCTCAATCGCGCTCCGTAGGTCAGTCGGAGGGTTTTTGCCGGGTCAGGGACTTGGAGCGCGCGGGCGGCATACGCCCGAGAAACAGTTGAGTGTCACAGCCAGCAATGCGGTACTTGCCGTTGCGGTCACGTCCAGGACCTCTGGCACTCTGTCGCCGGCCTCTTAGATCGCTTTCTCAGAGTCACTCTAACGCATGGTGCTGACGGTCGTTCACCGGCACTTCTCGTCTTCTATCTGAAGCTGTCTGCCCGCGCGAACCACGGGTGTGTATGCATACTGCGACATGGCAGCAGCGGCCCCCGCAGTACGTCCCCCTATCCTACCGATGCTCACCGGTACTCACCGCTTGTGCTCACCCCGCACGTCGGCGGCCGTACGTCACTCCATCAGAGGAATACGAGGGAGCGGTACTTGGCCCTGCGGGCCCGTACCGATGGACTTGCCATGCGTCTTCAGCGCACTGCGCCTGTCCATCGCACACGCTGGTTTGGCGATCCCATCACGCAGCGTTACAGCGCGCGAAATGCGCACATACGCATCGATGTCTCACTGTATTTCTATCTGTGCCATTCTAGGATAACATTCGTGGTGCGAAACGCCCTAGAGCATGTGGGTCTCGCCGAGACTATCCTGGATGATCCTCCGCCGTCTCTTTGCGCGCGTTAATTGCTCGCTATTTACTGAGCACGAGCTCACGAACTAACGGGAACGGTACGTCTCTGGCGAACACCCGATACACACCATGACCATCCTCAAAGCCATCCTACTGGCTCTCTCGGGAACCCTTTTTGCACGTGCTATCACTCCCCCCACGCCTACCGTCACTAAAGAGAAAGCCGCCGTCTATAAGGGCCAGCCATTCGAGTACATCGTGCGCCAACTTGCGTGGCTCGGATGTGTACGTTGAATGGTCATTGAACACTATATATATTACTGAAAAACCTCGTACAGATCCTGGTGGTACTATCGTCGATCGCACATACCATACTTCTCCTGATCGATGGCTCCGTCCTTAAATCGACGCCTGCCTCCTCACTCATCCCTTACCTCTGTCCGTCGAATCCTCTATCCCTGGCCCCCATCTCGACATTCAGCTCGCGCTTCATCACGGGCCTCCTTCTCATTACCGCCGGGGGCCTTTTCCGCCTCTGGTCCTACCACGCCCTGGGCGAACTCTTCACGTACGAAGTCAATGTCTCCGACGCACATCATCTCGTCACGAGCGGCCCGTACAAATACCTCCGGCATCCATCCTATACCGGACTTACTGTGCTCCTTATCGGCGCGCATCTCGTGCACCAGGGCCCCAGCAGCTATTCGGTTGAGTGCGGCATCGACCGCACATGGATGATCGTGTGGGTGTGGATATGGCGTACTGGGACGGTGTTCGGGGTGGCCTCACTCTACAGGCGATGTCGGATTGAGGACGGGAACCTGAAGGAGCGCTTTGGGGACGTGTGGGTCGAGTACAGCCAGAGGGTCAAGTATAGGGTGTGGCCGTTGGTGTTCTAAACACTCATAGAATTACGGACGTATCTATTTGTTTCAAGGCCGGTGTTGTACAGATGCTTTCCGTGTACTAGAACGGCTTCAAATGTTTGGCAACACCAGTAAGATGGACACAGCAGTGTCACCCCCGACATGAACCCGGAGGGCAACGTACCGAATAGGAGCCAGATAGTGACGTCTACCATGCTGTAAGCACGTACAAGTTACATGTAATTCAATCCGTAATCAGATGAATGCAGCCTGAATCCTGGTAGATCATGACCCGAGCGCAAAAGTGAAGTTATATGAGACATCCGCGGATGTCCGCTGAGTGTCAGGAACGCGACCCTCGAATGGGCGTTTCTACGCAGTGCCTGCAACGTCCACGGAAAAGAGCGGATTTCGAGGCTCTGAAGACTCTGCACTTTTGGCCTGATTGAGACGTCACATCTCAATCACCCGTGATAGTTCACGCCACAACAACAGCAACCGCCGGAATGACCACGGTTCTTCGTGAACTGTACACGATACAATGGTTCCAGTTGGAATGCCAGATCATGACACATCTGGATGTCCTTGCCGTCCTATGGCCAGGTTGACATGGGTCGATACTTTGAGTTCATTGCCATTTTAATTAATATTACTGACAGTTCTGCACGTCAAGAACCTTGTGTCATGACCGTGACGGATGTAGTTGACAAGCTTGAGTACTTACAGATATAAGCCCTGATGCGAGGCTGCCGCAGCCTCCGATGGTGATAGTAGTGGAGGCTTCTCGGTAGTATACTGATAATAGTTATATGCATGACGCAGCAACTTAGCGTAGAAGATGCACATCTCGGACAGCCGATAACCATCATAGCAGAAAGTGCACTGGGCTGAGAAGATTACAGGATTAGTATCATCCGGCACTAGCGGTCGTGCGAGACATAGAGAAAGTGACTTTCCGATCGCTGTCGCTCTCGCGCGAAGTTGGCCTCTGGGCCGGTGGCCGTCAGCGATCATACTGTGACAATGTTTCTTTGTCACAACAATTACTCGAATCTTCGGTCGTCAAAGGGCGGCTGAGGATCAATGCAATTCCGCTTGTTAATTTGACGAACGGTATTAGCGAGGGTAGGTCCACTGAATACCTCAGGCCGGAGCATTAGACACATGTGCATCACGGCGCAGCTCCAAGCCCTCGCTGTGTGTGAGAAGTGGGAGTGGCAGAGGTCCTCGGGGGTGCAGCAGCGCGTTACGAGGGCGCTTATCCATGCAACTACGATTTTCGGAAATGATCATCCCCTCTGGACCCTGCTTCGATGCTGCCATGCCGTGGATACCGGAGCCAGGGTAGCACATGCGCGAATTCGAGAACAGGGCATGGTTAAGTATATCGTCTGAATCTTTCACATGTGTGCGAAGAACTTCTGATCATGTTCGATGGCATGCGTCGCCGCCATTAGTGGTACACACGACATGGCAAGCGAAATAACCTCCCTCTATCATGGCGCTGTCGTACCTGCTCACACGCACGCCAGCAGATTCAGCTGTTTGACAACTCGGCCAACTCCACGGAGATGAGAGTACAAAATAATATTCGGAGCTATCCTTGGCTCCAGGGTCCACCAGCATCGCATACGCGCCGCGCATCAACCTCCGAGCCTTGAGAACCAGCATCACCATATTCGGGGGACTCGTGGGCTATTGGGTGGTGTATGTGGTTATGTTGGGAGGTAACGGTGATCAGCTCGTGCCCTCAGGGAAGAACGTTCACCGCGTGGGATTAACTCGTGGTCACAATTTGCTCGCCCAGAAATAACGGCGGCCATCCAGGGATGGTTTGAAACCCGCTCCGGAGATATGCAATACTTATGCTAACCGGCCCTCGAAGTGATATACGCCGGAGGTAGGCAGTGAGGCCAAGTGGCCGGCGGTGTGCGCAGGTACGTCACGGTAATCAGCGCCCAGCTCCAGGCGAAGTGTCTCAATCGGCTTCAGGTCTCCATTCTAACCTGGGGAGATGTTCTGTATCCGTAGGTGCTGCGCTTCAGGCTTGCCTTAGGGGCGTGTTCACTGGACGGACACCTTCCTTTTTGTAACCTCCCGAACTTCGCGGACGACCCCGAGCTTCTCGCCGTCTAGCCCGGGAGCTGTCACTGGACGCAACTACCTCGCTTCCCATCCTCCTTGCTCCCGCTCCTGCATAGAGGTACTTTTCGCACTTGCAAGTGGATGGCGTCGACACCACGAACCCTCGAGTCCACGACGATGTCCGATGGCATGCAGGCTACAGAGAGGTAATTACTTCCAAGCATTGCTCCTACCGAGCATGGCGTTGACAAGACATGTGTGGACAGTGCCCCTCGGACTAACAACAGAGGCTTTGCTTTCTGGATGGTGTTCGTGTCAAACCTCATGGTTGACATGCTCTCCGCCCTCGACCTGGTCAGTATACCCGACCTGTCCTGCTGCAAGCGTCATCTGACTGTTCAGTCCGCAGACTGCAATCTCGACCGCACTACCAACGATCGTCGGTGACCTTGGCGGAGTCAACTTCATCTGGGCTGGAAGCGCATACACGATCGCCTCCACTGCCGTCCTCCCGCTCATCGGAAGCCTGGTGTCTGCGTTCGGCCGGAAACCTGTCCTAGTATTCTTCATCGTCACATTCGCAGCTGGGTCCGCCGTCTCTGGCGCGGCACAGAGCCTAAACATGCTCATCGCAGGAAGAGGTGTGTCTTGGCGAATTTGTCCTCCGAGCGCGGGGAGATGCTGAATATTGAATGCTCGCCACAGCCATCCAAGGTCTTGGTGGCGGCGGGTGTCTCGCGATTACCGAGATCATCTACGCTGACCTCATCCCCCTCGCCGAGCGCGGGAAATTCCAGGGGATCACTGCGTCGTAAGCGTCTTCGCCATTTCAGTGCCCGTTCTCGAAGTGGCGCACTGATTTTTAATTGACCATGTGTAGTGTTTGGGCGCTCGCGTGGTATGTGTCGCTCTTACCGCCGGCAACTAGTATGCCCTCGGCGTCGGCGATCTACTAACGTTGTTTATTGCGTCCGCTAGCGCGATAGGTCCTCCCATCGGTGGCGCATTGGCCCAGTCCGGGGCGTGGCGGTGGCTATTCTATCTCAACCTTCCCCTTTGTGGCATCGCGGTGGCGCTCACCTGCATATTCCTTCGTGTACACACGCCGAAAGCCAGTCTTTTGGAGAAGATTGTTCAGATGGACTGGACGTAGGTGAATTCCTTATATAAAGCTCTGCGAAGGGTCTGAGCGTAGGAACGTTGCAGGGGCATCATCGTCATGATTGGTAGCACGGTGTCTATCCTCCTCGCGATCACGTGGGGTGGCCTGGAGTTCCCGTGGACCTCGGCACACGTACTCGTCCCGCTCATCATCGGTGCTGTGGGGATTTTGGTATTCTTTGTGCTGGAAATGTATTGGCTGAAAGGTCCTACGGTGAGTCGGAGAATGAGGATGGTTAGATTGATGAGACACGACTCATTGTGTCCTCTTGCTACATAGGTCCCTCGTTTCTTCTTCACAAACCGCACTACCTTCAGCGGGTATGTGTTTCGGGCTTCCTTCCTTCCTCCGATGATTATAACCTTTGTGTATTAGGTATGCGGGAACATTCTTCCACGGTATTGTCGCCCTCGCATCCCTCTGTAAGCACCTCTACCAATGGTGCGCACCCCTTCCTAACCGCATGCACCTGCAGACTACCTCCCCGTCTACTTCCAAGCCTCCAAAGGGGCGTCCGCGATCGGCTCCGGAGTGGACATGTTCGCGCTCTGCCTGACGATCCCCGCATTCGCCATCGCGACCGGCCTTTCCGTGCAGGTCATCGGCCTTTACCGCCCGCAGAACTACGTTGGCTGGGCATTCATCGTCCTCGGCTTCGGCCTGCTCTCCATCCTGGACGAGAACTCCTCGCGCGCGGCGTACATCGCCTTGCAGGTCCCGCTCGCAGTCGGACTAGGCATCGTGTGGATCGCCACGCAGTTCCCCATCCTCGCGCCCCTCCCGGTGTCGAACAGCGCACACGCGCTCGCGTTCTTCACCTTCATACGCTGTTTCGCGCAGGTACGTCTTTTCTTCTCTCCCTGCCCGGTCGTGCGCGCTAACCCACCCACGCAGAGCTGGGGCATCGTCGTCGGCGGGACGATCCTGCAGAACATACTGCAGAAAGACCTCCCCCCGTCCTTCACCGCGCAGTTCCCGCAGGGCGTGCAGATCGCGTACGCGGTCATCCCGACCATCAAGGGCCTCGAGGAGCCGCTCCGCTCAGAGGTGCGCGCGGTGTTCGCGCGCTCGACGAAGCTCATCTGGCACGTCATGATTGGCGTGTCTGGCGCGGGCTTCCTCTCCGTGTTCCTCATGCGCGAAGAGAAGCTCCGGGAGGACATGGACGACCAGTGGGGCCTCAAGGAGGGCAGCGAGCGCGGGAGCGCCCCTGGGACCGTCGTCTGCGCAGGCGAGGGCGAGGTGCTTGAGTGGAAGGTGTCGCCGGGGGAGGTACAGGCGGTGCCGCAGATGGTTTGAGCTAGTACGGTGGTATTGCAGGTTTTCTCGTCTTCTAATTCGTACTTTCCCACTCCCATAATTATGTATCAATGTCAATGCTAACGTTCATGACTATTCATTCCCAAGTCATCGCTCATTGAAGAGTGCTTCAACACGAACAGACAACTGATTTAGGGACGCCGCGTGAATGCGTACATTTGCAAGATACCCAACTTGTTCCACTTGATGATGGTGCTTTACAGACAATGAACATACCAGTAAAGACTATAAATCAAACACTAAGTAGATCGCATTTGTGCGTGCATGTGCATAGGCCTGCGTAGACTCGCGTAGGTGTATTGACGAACAACTAAAGATGAGACAAAACTCGCGCACTGAAGAGACCAGCTACGTAGCAATGTACCTAAAACCAGCAAGAGATATAGGTAGAGAGAGAATGCGGAAGGGGTATATACTGAAACGGCACAACACAAAACAAGCAACTGCGCGTTGAAAGCGGCGGTCATGGCTCACGCGCTCACGCCTCTGCCGGTGCCGCCGGTGCCGCCGCTGCGGGCACATATGAGGACTTGATGCGTGGAGGCATGTTGGCCTATACGTAGAACACACAAAGTAGTCAGAAGAGCGAGGGCGACCGAAGAGGAAGCGTCACTCACGGCGGCATAGATGCGGCCGACAGTCTCTAGCGCGCTAATCGTGGTCTTCTGGTCGGTCCAGAACTGCGGCGTGCGCCCACGGACCTTGTCCACGAACGCTTCGAGCTGGTACCGGTACCTGCAGTGCGCGTCGGAGAGGGAACAAGACAGGGCCACGTATACCGGAAAACTCACGTCGTCCACGATGCCTCGCCCTTCCCGTCGGGGTGCTTGTACGCCTTCTCCGTGCGCGCGCTGCCCTTGCGCGGCTTGACCTTGATCCAGTGGTACGCGCCGGCGAGCGGGTAGTTGAAGAATTCAATGTCGCCGCCCTCGAGCGCAACGCGCACGCTCAGCTTCGGCATGCGCGGGAACAGCCCGAACGGGCCCCAGCCCGGCATCGCGAAGTCGACGTAGGTCTCGCCTGTGATCGAGGAGGGCAGCGCGTAGGTGACGTGCATGCCGCGGTCGATGCGCGTCGTCTGCGGCTGCCCGAGTGCGGTCGCCTTGGTCACCTCGGGCGCGTCAGACTCCACGCCGGTGAGGAAGCGCATGGCTGCGAGGGGGTAGACTGCACAACGATGATGTGAGGAATAAGTTAGAGGCTTGATGCATGAGAGAACGTACCACCCATGTCCATCGTAGCGCCGCCACCAAGGTCATACTGGAACCGAATGTCGTCCTTCTGGAAGAAGAGGCCTGAAAGGACGCTTGGTACAGCAAACTCGCCAATCACGCTCTTAACCTTGCCGAGCTCGCCACTCTCGATAATAGTCCTCACGCGTTGTGCGGCAGGATGGAATCTGCAGACGAACATCCCGCCACACCGTCATGGTCAAACATGAGTCGATAGGTGAGCAAAGCGGGCGTACGTGAAGTGAATAGCTTCCAGAGCGATAAGCCCTTTCTCCTCAGCGAGGGCAAAGATCTGAGCAGCCTCGTCCGCAGTGTCCGCGATGGGTTTTTCGATCAAGGCATGTTTTCCAGCGTTGAGGGTACGAATGGACCACTCGAAGTGGAGTGCGTTCGGCAACTACCAAATATTGAGTTTCAATCTCATTATAGGGGGCATATGAGCAGCGTACAGCTATGTATACCGCATCAATCTCCGGGTCGTCGAGTAATTCTTCGGACATAGTCAACAAAGGTGCTCGCGACACGGTGACATGCTACACACCTTGGTACGCGTTCGCGCCAGAGAAGGTCTTCGCGATACGGTGTGTCTTGGCATACTTGGCAGCCTTCGTGGCATCTCTGGCCGCGACGGCTGCGACAACGACGTCGGCGTGGCTCTTTGCTGGGTTAATGAGGGCGTCAGGCCCAATGCGAGCGGCACCAAGTATACCGAAGCGGAGAGGGTTGGAAGTTTTGGGAATCGCCTGGTAGTATGAACGTGTGCGCCGGTCAGCGTCAAATGGCATACGTAATTCAAACAGCAATCATAGTGCCACAAATGTGGACGCGTGTGCTCACCATCTTTAGTGCTTTGTACGGTAGGAGCTACGGTGTGCTTGCCCAGAGTAAAGCTGATGGACAGTGGTGTGAGAGAACACCGTGCAGAGGAGTACTGCGCCGTAATCCCTACTAGAGGGACGTGGGAGGGTGGGAAGCAGGAGGAAAGGGGCTGGTACGCTCGTGGCAAACTGAGCTTATAGTAATACGGCCGGCTGCACAGAAACAGCCTGGAACGCGCCCAGCGCGGCTTACTCGGGCGTCGGGACATCCCTGGACATCACTGCTTCTACTTCTGGCCGCCCCGCCCTCCGCGGCGGGAATGACATAAGCATTGTTTCACTCACTCGCCCTACAAGTGTGAGTTGGATTTATTGTTAATTTGAAACTTCCAAGGGGAAGTGCTTTGCGGACAGATACGTACTTGCCACACACTGACATCCCACATCTAGCTTCAGCATGCGTTAGTGACATGAAATAACCACATGCTGAGGCCAGGGGCCGACGAGTGCGGCACCAGCCGAGAATGCTACCCAGAGCACGGCATTCAGAAGAGGTCTTACATCATGGAAGGAAAGTATAAGCCGTTTATAGCCGAGAACGCTGGCAACTGATGGGGAGCGCATCCACCCTGCCCTGAAGCTGCGCTCAGACTCGGAACACGCCTAGGGGGTTCAGGTATACAATCCCTTCACATTTTGAGACATAGAGGGGGCGTACCGGATGCGTTGCGCGGCGAGCGCGGAGAGCGCATAAGCCCGCAGCCTCGTCGTCGGCGCTAACCGGCTGTTTCCTCCCATGGATGTCCTACAACGCGACTTCTCTCTCAGCAGCGCATCCATAACGGACCAGAAGAGCACGGCGCGGGGGACGAGAAGGACGATTGACTGATCGAAGATGCATGATCAGCAGTTCTAATTGCGCGCAGGATATATATATTATCTATCCGGTAAGCCCGGTAACGTGAATAATTATGTGGCCGAAGGTGTCCAGGGTCCCGGGCGTTGAGTAGAACGACGCGGTCTTTCAATTAACGTCGACGGTGGACGATTCGCGACCTGCCACCACTGCAATTGCCATGATCAATCTTCTGAAGCTTACGGTGTGTCCTCTCGGAGCATAGTTTGAAGAACATCAGAGGCTTCCGCTTCCCCGACCCCTTCGTCCAGACTACACGACTCACCGTGCACTTGTGATCGCGAGCTCCGCCGGCTCACACCGAAGCACCTGCCCAAGCCTGAGTATCCTCTCAGGACATAGACGTCTACAGATGATCGTAGCTGTCTGCCCTACTTTTGAACAGGTCTACAGTATCAGATGTCGGGCTGAAAGACACCGGAACTATATTTCCGTATGGACGGACTCATGTGGTGAATCGATCTACGCAACCGCCATCTGTTACCTACGCTTTCGACTCATGCATCCTTCATTATAATATTTACATTCCGTCACTCTTGACACGATTCTGATGCTCACATCGCCTGTACTCATCGGCCGGATATGATAACAAGCTGCGACCGCCGGCGGCCTCGATTTTCCGCCAGTCTGGCGAAGCTCGCACCCTGACTAGGTTTATGATGAACGGCTCTGCATCCCGGGGAACACGACCATGACGCTCAAGAACCATCTGGTCTATAGTAGGCCCGCAGAAAGACGTACTATCTGTCTAATTATAACGGCCTCTCACGTCACTGCACAGCTGAACACCTCCCCGCGCTTCGCGCATCGTAAACGCTGTCTTTTGCAGGTCCTCGGACCGGTCCACGGCCCACTACATACACAGGATTATGCCTACCCCACAAGTCAAAACTGTTTGGTCTATCTGGCAAGCTTGAACGCGCACCTCTGGTGGTTCGTGTGATATATGTTCTCGAGAAATTCAAGTCACCCGGCACGCGGTAGTACGGCGAAGGCTTGTCACTGCTATACGTACATGCCAACGTGCCGAGTTCACCCTGACTTCAGCCCGAGATGACCGTGGCATGCGCTGACAGCTGCTGCTGTGCAGCACATACAGCACATCAACGGCACGAAGCAGCATTACCAGTCTGAGCTCACCCGGAAAGGGGGATACCATGTATCTTAAGCCCCGTGCCGCGCGAAATTTCACGAGAATAAGTTATGAATAGTTCATGTCATGATAGTACATGCGATACCCAGATACATCGCCGTCCACCAGAAAGCCCCGCGCCCTGTGAGCACGATGGCGCTAAACCACATAACCCCTCTTTTGCTCATCGCCGGACTGGGAGGCAGTACGTCAGGCCTATGGCCCAGTAAGCGGGAGAAATGACTATGCTTACCGCAATCACGGTGGAGCCAGTGAAGTTCGGGGCCTTGCCCTGTTCGGCTTGGAAGGTCGACAGCGGGATAGAGTTAACCTGCATCGTCGCCCCGTCACCACCGCGCACATATGTGCGACTGTTCAGCCTGTCGTTCGCGTGTGCGCGTGAGCAGAAGGTGTGTGGGACGGCACTGAAGCGCTTACGAGGTAAGGAGCGAGTTGATGTACACTGCAGTCGGGTATGAGTAAGAGCCAGGGAAAAGCTGTTGAGGGGTACGTACGCTTGCCGAGCATGAAGTTGAAGAAAAGCACGTAGAGTTGAGAAGGCGCGGCGAGGTACTGCATCAAGTGTCGTCAGTGCTAGTGCGACACGCCCAAGCGGAATGAAAGCCTACCGCGACGAGGTTGGCAATCACGAAAATCCTGTACCACACGTCTACTTGTGAGTATATTATGTACTTTTACGAAGGCGGCGAGAGGACCCACGTCGTGAAGGAGCCAGTAGTGATCGTCAGCATGATCAGGCGGCCAATCATGTCGTCCGACTTGCGCAGCCCAGTGCGCCCCTTGCGCAGGTACCACACCATGGCCATTGAGATCGACACGTCCGCAACCACTGCCACGCCGAGACCAGACGATCCGGTAGACTGTACGTTGGCACCACATGAGCACATTTCGGAGCACTTCAAAGGTGTGAAAATCTCACCTTGAGCTTCGTCTCGGCTTCGACGAGGATAGGGTAAAAGAACCTGCATCGGGGTGAGCGTCTGTGCAGTACATGGGCACTACTCGGCCTTAGTAGAGCACAAGTGGATGCTCACGTTCTGATAGGGAACACTGCAGATGAGAGAAATGTCAGCCCGGCAATCAGTGATTGTAAGAGCATGTCGGCATACCCAAGTTCATCGCTGTGTGCCCCGGACAAACATCGCTCAGCTACAAACAATTCGTCTGGTGTTACAGGTACTCACACAAGTGAGCGATGGTAAAGGCCATCTAGAATCAAGATAATGTCAGACAGAAACTATGTAGAGGTTAGCGGCGTAACGTACGCAGGCACCAGTAACGAAGGTGTTTCTGCTGACTAGAGGTGCCGCGGGTGAGTTCAGGGTGGAGACTATCAGCCCTTACAATAAGCACATACGCTTCCAGATACGCATCACGAAGAATCTACATGAGCTTTCAGCGATGCACTCGCTATCATAGGAGATGAGCCACATACGTCTCGACGATGCATGCAATAACAGCCTGGTCCGCGAGAATTCAGCGTGGAGGTAAACGAGTGAAAAGACAATGAACGCACGTTCACTATGATCTCCGTCTGTATTTCAATGAGTCAGTGAATACTTGCGTGCACTCAAAACTCGTAGACATACAGGGATACTCCTGAAGTGCGTATGAAAGGAATTGAGCGTATGTCAGACGTATGCTCATACTTCACATACCAAACGGTTCGCAGAAGGGCGGTGGCATTGGCGTAGTTCAAAATCAGGTAGTGATAGACGATTTGCACAATGAGAGCCTGGTGCGACGAGTCAAGCATCCTGCGCGGCGCTATTGTGAGAAGGGCTTGAACGTATTGTGCCATAGTAATTACCAAAGAATGAGTACCTGACGAAGCTCGTTAGGTTCTCCATTTGAGATATTGGAATATAGGGAGAAACGTACGATGAATTTGAGGAACGGCACGTCGGTGCTTCCCCTCGGAGACCTGTAGTACTGGAAGGTCTGAATACATGTAATGCCGTAAATGCTGTAAAGCATATTAGCACTCAAATACGAACTACCTGCGAGCTAACAAATTGGTAAGATCCACTCACGCGGAGGAAATGGCGACGCCGAGATATGCGACGCCAATGGTCGGGCCGAGGGCCAGTTGGGATAAGATCTCCGCGTTAACGTCCGGTGGGCACTGGGTGGCGTTGGCACTCATGTTTGCAGCTGTGCTAGGGAAGCGTCGAAACCGGACGGAGCGCGTGTACTGTCGGGCGGAGGGGCGCTGAGCTTGCCGAGCACTTATAGCACTGCTCAACGTGGGTGCACACCGGGAAACGGCGCATGGGCAACTCACAGAAGGCTAATCTACACCGAGGCATCAGGGAGGGCACGCCCAGCTACTCTCCCGCGGAAGAGCTGCATCAAACGGGGATCTATCAGGCGTCACACGGATGCGATGGCTGCCGCCAAGTGGTGGGCAACCCTTGACCGGTGAAGGACACGGAAGCAGCTCCCGCAGGAATCTGAATGAATTCGCATGGCTGACGCCGGTAGTGCGGAGCACAGGGATCGCTGGTCGGCACCAGTCCGCATTTCGGGACGCGCAGGTCCCGAGGGGTATGACAGTCGACTGTCTCCTGCAGCAGATCCCCGACACAACCTTGTGCACATCATCTCCCTGGTGGCAGCGTCATGTGCCGCACACTATTTCAGGAGCGGGGAACATGTCCCCGCCGTCGTGGTGAGTTGTTGGACCGCGTCATCTGTCGCGCGGGTTGAGTGATGCTGCAACGCTCATAGACTGAAGAACCTGATGCGGGCAACCTTGTAGCGGGGCGAGTTGGCGAACGTCAAAGGTCTGTATTTGGTGGTATAGAGTCAATTGGGTGCGATAGCGGTGAGGAGAAGGCGCAGCCACTTCCGAGACGGCAAAATCAATATGTGTGGGTGTTGTTTATGTTTGTTTGCATACCAACCTCATTTACAACAACCCTACCTGTGAATGACTTGGTGCAAACTACAACTCACAGCATATCTTTTTCTCAGCAAGATTAAGCTGCTACCCATACGTATGTAGTGCTAACTGTACTGACTTCCCGCGCAGGTTGTGCCGGTCTCTCCCAAGGTCCGGGATGGCAACCGCCATACGATGTCACTATCGGGGCAACGACGCCCTGCCGCCGGGCTAGCCACGGAAATCCACACTGCGGCACGTCACTCAGCAGCATGGGGCTCATTGACGTTTATTTAGGACGTATGCCTCACGTATACTGCGCACATGGCCTTTCGTGCCGGTCATTTCGTTCCCAAATGAACTCTAAACCAGCTTCACACCTCTCAGCCTTTCTCACTAACGAGATTAAGCACAGATATTTTCGATAGCGTCCTTGAGTCATACTGTCAGCGAAAGCTCTCGCTTACTACTACTCAACACATCCTGTCGTGGTGTGCAGATGCTCTCTGCATTACTCCAAGGCACACTCGTGAACGCAATAGGACCGCGATTATCAAACCCCTTCTGTAAGTCCTTCGGTTCTCACTGCTGCCAATGCAAGGTTATTTTTGACCGTCTCCAGCCCCGACTAACACGCCGCTGACATGGACACCCCGCCCTCCAGTCGCCCTATGGACACGCAGAGCCCCTTTACTGTCATCTCCGCCAGAGCTGCCGCGGGACGCCACGAGGAAGTGTGACAACCACGGCGAGTGCCGCCGCGGACTCGCAGTCACTCCTCGCGCAGCTTCTCAGGACCCCGAAGAGCGCATCTCCGTGTCTGCGAGTTCCGGGGCTGACTTCCGCTCTCCTTCTCTAGATCTAGCTGGCCGCCGGCATGTCTTCTCTCGGTTCTCGGGCTTCGTGCACGGCAAACGATAGCCCGCCTTCTGGCACGGTTGTCACGGATGCTCGTCAAATCGCTGCGTCTGTGCTCCCCGTGCTTTCAGGTCCCCGTCGAGTGCGTGACTCTCTGTGATAGCAAGGATTCGGAGGTCTCCCCGTGGTGTCCTGAAGCCGCCGTACCGCTTCCGCGTCGAAGAGATCACATCCCGGGGGCTTTAGGCGGATCTGCGCTGCAGTGCTGTGATGCATCCACGGGCACCGCTCTCGCTTTGGCGGACGTGTGGCCCAGGTGCGGTGCTTACTCATTTGATTTTGAGTGGTATGTGGTAGTGCGGCCCGGCGGAAACACTACGGTAAGTGGTTCAAAGTGTATACTTGGCACTGTGAGTCCTCTCCTCCTTCTGCGACCCGTCGAACCCTCGATTTCAGTACTAAGTCCATCGAGCCATGCACTCAGGCTTCTCAGACTCACGTCGTCCGTCCTCGTCCTCTGATACAGTACCGTCTATGGCAGGCGATGGTCGGCTCCGCGCTCAGCGTGCTACTTCGAAGCATCGTGGGTCGGGCCGCTGCTATCGCGGGGAGTGGCAGTCCGGTATGTGTAAAGCCCCTTCGTAAACGTTTGAACGTCGAACGTATGGTTCCTGTTCTGACGGGGTGGCGCTGGTAGCCTTCAGAGGCCCCCTCGATGCGCCCCCTGTTGCTTCTGACACGCGGGTGTGTGTACGGTATGTATAGCACACGACCTTCGCTTTCGGGGATCGCACTCTGGTCCCCTGACAAGCGTCATCCATATCATTGCTATTGGCAGCGTTAGGAAGAGATGCTCGCCGCCGACTGCTGAACGTCGACTCGGAACAACCAGAACTATCACGCCAAAGAAGGCTGCCTTTTATCATGTCGGGCTGTCAGCTACCAGGTTTGGTCTCCAAAGTTCACTCAACACGCTCGTATGTATCTCTTCTATATATTTAAATATGTCCTATCTTACACAGAACACCCATAATGATACAGCAGATGGTCAGCAGCTCCTAGCCAACGCATTCCCTAAACTCAAAGTACGACGTCGCTCCAGACACCCAAACCCGCACACTATGGATCAAAGCTTGTGCATGGTGTACACCCACGGAAGCAGGCCCTGCAGCTTCGCAATCCCAAGGCCCCCGTGGAACCCCACCGTATCGAGGCGGCCGTACTTGTTGAACAGGAACGTGAACACTTCGCCCGCTGTCCGCGCACATCACCGTCATCACCACGCACGTCGTCAGTACGGGATGGCGAGAACGAGAATAGCGACGTGCGACTCACCGAGCTCGTCGGGCTTCTCCTGGAGTATCTGCGCCCACCCGTACTGTTAGCATTCGCGCTCGGGGAACAATCGGGAGGGAACTCACGCTATGGCCCGCGTCGGGGATGATGACGTTGCTCGAGTTCACCGCGCGCCGCCACACCGTCCGCCTCGTCATCGCCCGCCCGCCCGTCCTATCACACACACCATCAGCAACCGTCGTGTCCGCACCGTAGAACACCGGTCATGGCACATACCACATAGCTGACTTGCCGCTCATGATCCAGTGCATGGAGATGCGCGGGTCGATCGTGGAAAGCCCCGTCCACACCTCCTGCGCGGCCCCCCACCCATACGTGAGCACAGTCTCGTCGAACGGGCGCGTCTTCAGCCGCACGCCGCCTTCTCGCCCCTCCCCCTGTCCGCCGTCCGCATCCGAATCGTCGTTCTCCGCTTCGTTCCCGTGCACGAGCCCATATCGCATGAAGTTTTCCATGACGCGCGGGTCCCAGCGCGCGGTGAGCGGGTACTCCGCGAGGTACGCGCGCGCGTCCGCCGCAGACGTGAACACGGACTGCTTCGCGAGCGTGCCCGCGAGCAGGAAGCGGAGCATGCCTGCACCGGGGCCTGCGCCGCGGTCGTGGAATGCGCCAGAGAAGATGATTGGCTCGACGAGGACGAGCGCGTCGAAAAGAGTGGGGTCGGCGAGCGCTGCGCGGATCCTGTGTGCAGCAGTCAGTGGCTTAAAAGGCGGGCGGCGGTTTGAAGAGAGAGGGCATACACGAGGGTCCCGCCGAAAGAGTGGCCCACGCCGACCACCTTGCGTTTGCGCAGCGGAGAGTCGCATAGCGAGTTGGGCTGTAGGACGGTATCGAGAGCTGCGCCCGGCTCGTGGGGGAGGTACGTGGTCAGGAAGTTCAAAATGTCCCGCGTCATGTCGGACCAGTCAACTGTTGACAGTTTTATGAGTAGGGTGCACATGTGTAAAGATACAGCAGTGCTACGCTGCTCACCGACGTCTCTCTGTGCATGGTCGTTGATGATTGCACTGTCGCCATGCTGGACCGCCTCAAAGGACCAAATCTCGTCTATGACGTCTGCTCCGGAGGCAGACAGTCGCTGCACCAGCGTGCTCAGCATAGGCTCCCATACCTGGTGCGTGCATCCATCAGCAAAACCGCTCTATTTCGCCACCTTTCAATATCTCACCTGTCGAGAAAATCCACCTGAGTGGTGGAGGAACAGTGTGATACCATGCGAGTGGTTGGAGGCCAGCGTGCGCGGGTGGACGTATCTGTCCACGCAGTTCCACTGCTGCTCGTACGAAAGCAGGAGCTGCGGGGCCCGCTTCTTTTGGATCTCGAAGGCGCGCCTCGCCGCGGTCATGGATGCGAGTGCCGCGTCCATGTCCGCGGGGAGGTCATCGTACATCGTCTGCCGTAAGATGCTCTGTGCGGGGAGGTATCGCGGGCACGCCGATGGGACTATGTGGGAGGTGCGAACGTAGCCCGCGACGAGCTGCTCGGGTGGTAGCTGCAAATTTTGAGGAGGTTGGGGCAGCATGGACGGGGGGTCGATGGGGAGAAGCGGGGAGAGCGGGATGTATTCGTCGGGATCTGCAGAGGTCGGGGCGTCTGGACGTCGATAGGAAGGCATTGTTCAGCAAGGGCGAGCGAGTGTACTTGCAGCTCAGGCAATGAAGGCGAATGGATATAAATCGCAGAGACATTGTGCATCTTTATTTCCGTACTTGCAGCATGCGCAGTGATAGTCGATAACAGCTTGGGAACTGCTTAGCCTAGTGTTCAGCAGTACGGTGTGTACTATGATGGATGATTCTTGCAAAGTCACCGTATACGAGCGACCCGACGTGACCCTGCGAAATGCCTCGGTGGAAGGATGCTCGGCCCCCTCCCAGCGCCTGATCATCAATGTTCAGCGTTGACTGTCTCGGTGGTTGAGCGTAAGTTCAAAGCAGAAGTCAGAGCCCCGGAAGAGCTCATGCCACCAAGCGTGACAGTAGGGCACGGTGAATTAGGATTTGGGACCTAATTCACCCTGCTAATTAGCAGTGAATCTCGCAACCCCCTCTCGGGGCGAGATTGACATAGGTGAATGACGGTGAATTACATATGCGGTGAATGACGGTGAATTACGGTGAAAGTGGGTGAATTACGAGGTGATTCACCCCACAAATCAGACCCGTTTGCTCCGGTATCCCTGCATTGAAATGGCGTATAGTCTAGTATAGTGCACGTGGTCGACGCGGTACCACTGCAACGCGGTTATTCGCCTCACCTTGGGTCGAACTAGTAGCCGCCGGCTCAGCCTGCAATACCTCACCGTCGTCCGCTGGGGTTATGCATGCTTAATGGAATAATTCGCTACTGAGGCAGACTATTAAGGTGGGCTGCCAGTGGCACTAGTAAGAATGCAATCGATCTCGGTTAACGCCCCACTCAGGCTGGCGTACTTGAATCACTGGCAGCGGTTGACGTCTTCGAGCGCCGGCCGCGGGCAAGGCCTGCCACCAGTGGCTGACGCCCATGAAATCAGGACAACTTTGCGCTTAAACATACCAACGAGGCCACGCCGACACAGGAGAACTGAAGTAACTATCTGGCGTCGTTCACCAACGCTGAGTGCAAGTTCCTGCCCGCTGCCGGCCAGCGGAGGTCGTCTATAAGGGGTAAGTCTAATTCACCCTAATTCACCCAGCACTTTTGGGCCTTTCGAGATTCACATGTGAATCACGGTGAATTACACCTGTAAATTAGCACACGGTGAATCACCTCGACCTAATCGCCCGTGCCCTACGTGACAGATTCAGACGAGGATATACCCTGGAGGCACTCCCCGGGGTCCCACCGAGACGACCGTGGAAAAGACGGCCCTCGCCGTGCCTGTGTGACTGCCGTGCGCTGCTCCGTCAACATCGCAAGTTTGACTGCCCTTCGCCTTCTTGAGTTCACATCGTGTAGCGAATGCACTGCTACATGTGAGTACGAAGCCCCTGTAGCATGTGGCAATACAGTCCCGAATTTCCGGATCCAATGATCACATCCTGTGGATGCCGCCGTAGCGCCTGAGTTTCACTCACTCACGTCCCGGATCGCTGAGCTCCCTTCTTCCGCCGACTCTCTTCACAACTGTAAGTAAGCCTGGCAGGGTCATAAAGCCGTACAAAAACCTTTCTACCCTGTCCAGCGCCCTTCTTCCCAGACGCCCAGCGCCCTCATTCGTTCGCCACCGCCCCTCACAGGCTACAGCTTGCATGGCTACCGCACAGTTCACCGAGGCCTGGCTTGACGGCTTCGACGGCCACCATTTCTACACCCGCACCTACCAAGCGACCCCTGCAAAGGCTGTCCTCGTCTTTGTCCACGGCTTTGCCGACCACATAGGACGCTATGAGGACGTCCACCCGCGCTTCGCCCAGCGGGGGATTACCGTTTTCGCATACGACATGCGCGGCTTTGGGCGCACTGCCCTCGACGAGCAACACCGCAGCGCTGATGAGTATTACGGAAAGACGAGCCGCCCGCTGGAGATCCAGGACCTCGAGTGGTGGGTGCAGCACGTCTCCAAGACGTTCCCGAAGACCCCCATCTTCGTCATGGGCTACTCAGCGGTACGTCCCACCGCCACATGACGTCCCGGTACTGTACTCAACACTCCATACGCAGGGTGGCGGGATGACTCTGGCGTTTCCGACCCGTGCCCACGCCCCACCGGGCAAGGAGACAGTCGCGCTAGTGTCCGGCATCATTGCCCAGGGCCCGCTTGTCCACCTCACATACCCCGCGGCGAAGGTGCTGCGGCTCATCGCCCGTGGCCTCGCCAAGGTCGCGCCTTCGACCCCCTTCCCTGCTCCCATGCCTGCAGAGGTGACGTTCCCCGCCAGCTCGCATGCGCTTCCCTACATTAAGCTAATAAACGTTTCCAGCGCTTCTCGCGCAACCCTGCCGTTGTTGAGGCGCTGGAGAAGGATACCCTCCGTATGCCTCGTGGGACGGCGCGTGGCTTGGACAACATGCTGACGCAGGTATGCATGCTCGCGTGGGTGCTCGGCATGCCAGAAGGCTAAATTCAATTTCAAGGGTGAGGAACTGCTGAACGAGGGGTACAAGCGCTGGCCAAAGGAGCTCCCTGTATGACTGGTTTCTGCTTCGTATCATTTTCAAGAGACTCACATACTATCTTGTCCAGCTGCTCATGGCTTGGGGTACAGCAGATGAGGTGCGTTATTTCTCCGTTTGGATCGATACACATGCCGGCTGCTATGCTGACATTCATCGCGCACGCAGGTCAACTGCCCCCGGGCCGGAGTCGCGTTCTACAACAAGCTCGACATCCCGGACAAGAAGCTGGTCGAGTACGATGTACGTGCCTCCATCCCGCTTGTTTCCGCTTACCGACCTCACACGCACATTTCATACATATAGGGCATCCTGCATGACCTGCTTCACGAGGCCGGTGACATACCCGACAAGATCATGGAGGAGTACTTCACGTGGATCGAGGCGCACCTCCACGTTCGCGCCAATGCCTGAGGCCTTCCGCGCGCTTCAGCACTCGGTCGACATGGTCGGTCGGACCCCCATTCGCTCGCTCTTCCTTTCTTTGTCTGGCTGACCATACTGGGATACTTTCGTGCACTTTTAATTCGCTGTTCTGTGGTTCAACATTGCGTATTCTAGACCGTTAATCGTACCTCACTGGTGTAGTCCGAATGTTCTGGCGTTGTGCTTCCTTATATTGTTGCAATCTACTTGCTTTGTACGAATGACCGCCGCAATTCGACGCAAAGTCGGAAGGGCGTCTCGTCACTCTCAACATGAACATGAGGATGAAAATGCAAGTCGAATAGTGCACGGTATACATTGAAGGACGCGGGTCGCGCCATTATAATTGATTACTTCTTTGCTCCAGGCTTTTAAGACTAAGTAGATATCGATCACGTATACCATATACACAGTCCGCACAAGGCAGACTCATCATGCTCCCAGCACCGTCTCAAAACCTCGCCACACGCCCTACCGCTGCGGATGCGCCCCCACGTCCTCCCCCTCCAAGATATCCGGGCGGACCCTCGCGCCCAGCTCGACCGAGTCCGCCTTGCGCTGCTCGTTCTGCTCGCGCTCCTGCAGGCCCCACTGCTCGTCCATGTCCGTCCGGAGCTGCTCCTCGCGCATGAGGAAGCACGAGAGCAGGCCGACGGCGGAGATCCCGATCATGACGCGCCACACGAGCTGCACCGCGTGCGCGAACGCGGTGCGGATCTGCAGCTTCAGCACGGGGTCCTCGAGCCCGCGGATGCTCGGGATGACGGAGAACGCGATCTCGGCGCCCTTGGGGAGCGTCGCGAGATAGTCCGCGGGGAGCTGCTCGAGCAGCACGTTCTGGATGACCGTCCCGCCGATAGCGATCCCGACGCTCTGTGAGGCCGAGAGCGATTAGTATAGCGCGGGAGAGGGGGAGGCAGGCTGAGGAACGCACCTGGGCAAACCGCCGGAGGAAGATGTGGAAACTGAGAGCGTGTGCGCTGTTCGACACGGGCAACGGCGCGAGGATAGGGAACTGCGTCAACACCCAGATCATGCCGATGCCGATGCCAGCCGGGATTTGGGTCGCGATATACTGGGCGCGCGTGCTGTTCACCGACATTATGGACATCACGCCGAAGCCAAGGAGGGTGGCCGCCCAGCCGAAGAAGTTCTGTGGGCGATACTTTTTGGCGGCTTTTACGGACCCGCCAGCGATAATCGCAGCGAAGGGGATCATGAGGGTGAGGGGGAAGATGTCGACTCCAGACCGGATTGGGGTGGCATCGTGCACTGCCTGGAAGAACACGGGAAGGTAATCTGCGTCGCATGGATACAGTCAATCGGAGGATGTTGTGTAAAGCTGGGGAAACGGACACGTACAGATCGCGGCAAGGGATACGATACCGTGCAAGAACGTGCCGACGTATCCACTGAAGGTAGTTCGGCTGGTGAAGAAATAGCTGGGGACCTGAAGTAGGATTGAGTAAGAATGTGTGGCAGATCAATGCGATGGCGGGCTTACGGTAGTCCCAGACCATCTCTTTTCGTATGCGAAGAACGCGACTATTCCGATCCCACCGACGACGAGAGGTGCGATAACATGCCCAGAGGACCAAGGGAAGCGCAGGCCTCCGAACGTCATGCCGATGAGGAGCGCAACTGTGCTGAAGACGATAATGAATCCGCTAATTGTGTCGCACGTTAGCTTTGACAAACCCTCTGCGACTGATGAACTACGCACATCCAGTCCATACGCTTCGCAGCCGCCTTCAGGTCCAACTTCGGCGTCTTGACGCGCAAGAACACCGAGGTGAGAAAGAACGCGACTCCACAGAGGGGGATGTTCAGGTAAAAGAGCCACCTCCAGCTGTTCCCCGAGTTTGCGAATGCACCACCAATTGGCGGTCCGAGCGCACTAATGGGGTCGTCAGATATAGTCACAATAAGGGTACTATTAGGTGTAATGCATACCATCCCAAGGCCCAAACGCTGTGATTGATCTTTCGTGAGTTTCTCCCTTGGCCCATGTAGCGCGGTACTCACGATGCAATAATTCCCTGGAACTTCCCCCGCTCCGGTAAGGGCACCAAGTCCGCGTAGATGATCTCGGTAATCGAGAGACAGCCTCCGCCGCCAAGACCTTGAATTGCTGGGGTAGTGTGCTCAGCAAGTCAATTGGAAAGAAACAGCAAGTGATCAACATACTACGTCCGGCGATGAGCATGTGCATGTTTTGCGATGCGCCGCATATGGCAGAACCCACGGCAAAAATCACGATGAAGGCAAGCAGGACAGGCTTGCGCCCAAATACGGACACCAGATCACCAACAAACGGAATGATGGCCGTAGAAGCGACAGTGAAAGCACTGCCGACCCAAACGAAGTCCTCTCCGTGCAATTCACCGACGATCGTTGGGAGGGCAGTGGAAACCGCCATCTAGCGCAAGGCGGTGAGCGTGCAAAGAGGATGCGAAAGACAAGGAGACCGACGGACCACGTCCAAAACCGATAGCATATCCACAGTGAGATTCGATACGTAGACCATCCAGAAATCCAGGCCGCGTTCATATGTGGTGTGCGTCTCCGTCACCGGTCCGTACAAACTAGGAAAAGTTGGCATGCTGGGGAAAGAAAGCAGCGCGAGAGGGACATACCCATCTTGGTGCCGCGAGGACCGCGAGGAAGCCGCTTCGCGAGACGGCGTAGAGGGCACGTACCGCAGCGGTTCGAGTCGAATCGCCGTGTTGTGAACCGGCCCAGAGGACCCAAGCCGCAGGGGTTCGAGTCGATTCTCTTTGGAAGTCATTACAGCGCGTGCTCACTGCCCGAGCGGGGAGAGGAGGGTGTTCGTTGTGGGCTCAGAGCAAGCTTGCGAAGAGCTGGCCCCGGGGTGGTACATGAAGGCGCACATTGCCGTTGCCGTCGTTGAGGCTATGAACCGACACCGTTTACCCGAGTGTGACCCTATCCTTGTTCGACTGACGTCTCCAAAAACCGCTCACCAGAAGACGCATGCCAGCGCGCCCAACCCCACACCACAGCGCGAGTGCTGGTTTCATCAGGACTCGGCTTTCATACCGATCACGGTGAGCGCACATTGACTCCAGCATTTTGTGAAACGTTCCAGACTGCGCATCAACCGCCCATTGCCCGCCTGATCTTGCCGGTGCCACCTGGTCATTCCAGAGCCAATTCCTATTAGCGTCAATCCGATACATCCCGCAAAGATAGAATACGTACAAATACATACAGCCCTTCAAATTCACCGCGCTGACTCTATTCCTGCGTGAACTCCACCGTCTCAACCCTCGAGCCTCCGTCATATCGTCGAGCTAGAAGCACCGTCTGCAACAGCCGCCCCTAGTCACAGTGAGTCGCCTCGGAGTTGTCTATGCAGATGCGCACATAAATACGTGACTTCCAGGGTTGCTGACTGCGCAGCGATGATAGTCGATCCGCGGAGCCAGATTACGGCGCTGTCCACATTCCAAGCACTGTGACAGACCGTCTCACCTACATTCCAGTCGTGCTCACATGCAACCCCCAGAGCCGTTCATGTGTTCATGGCAGCGTGAACGTGCTGCACAGGCGCGAGCTGTCGAGCTGTTGAGCCGTGAACGGAGCTTCGTGCCAAATGATGGTAGAATGAGGATCAACGTAACGTGTGAGAGAGTTCCTCGGACACAGCTCTCTTGCGCATATGCAATATGATGCTTCTGCGCCCACATTCCTTGATGAAAAGAAGAGGATAGCATCATCATGAGCACAGCTGAGCACAGGAGAGATCTTCGATATCAAAGCCATACCTCTCACGACCAATGCACCGCAGCCGCCCGGTGGATAGGTTATAAGTAGCTGGTATCGTCTTCGCTGTTGTACATGCCGCCCCCATGCGACGGGCCCAAGCCTCATGGGGTGCCCTATCAATGTCACATTACGACATGTCTGGCATAGAACGACATGTTCAAAGTCGGAGTTGTGCAACGGTAGAACTGGTTGCACCTGAATCGCTTGTAGTAGTACCGTCGAAGTATCAGACTATGTCGGGACGTATTGCACGCACGAGTTGGCCAGCGAGTCGAAGACGTCGATTCATTCTCTGTTACATGGCCCTACGACCAGCGGGTAAAGACTTCAAAACGTGCGTTACAGCCGGGGGCTTGGCCGCGAGAAGTCTTCATGGAATATGCCCCAGATTGCGAGAGCAACTCCGCGTGGGTTCTCCTGCACTGCCAGGTGGCCCGTCTTGGCAAGCCGCACGATGGATCGCATCTTCCGTCCCACCTTCTCGTTGGTGATCTCCGCCTGAGTCTCTTCCGGTCTACAAACGGACGACAAATCAACATCGACGCCCAGCTCACGAGCACCAGGTGATAGACGTACACCATCTCGTTGTTCTGCCCGAATATGCAGTGCACGGGAATGATGGAGCAAAATTCTTTCAGCCTTTCCAGGGAGATGAACGCGTCTGCGTGGTGAGTATATCCTGTGGACTCTTGCACCCGCGTGTGAGTCAAAGTGACGCCCTCCTTGTCGGGGTACGTCACGGTCGGGAGATCGCGCAAGCCGTGCTTCTGCTCAGCCGCTTAGTGTTGCGAGTGCATGCGTTCCATGTCAAACACTCACGACGTAGAGGTCTAGCACGCGAGGATCCCACCGCCGCCACGGGTAGCGCTTCGCGAGCCATGTGCGAGCCGCTTCGCGAGATGGCCAGATGTCTTTGCGCATCGCCGCGATTTCGGGGGCCAACATGAGCACTGCGCCCGCCTCGGTCGCCCGCTCCACACCCTCAGGCGTCATCATGGGTGGCTCGATCAATATCATGGAGGCCACGGGGAGACGGTTAAGAGGAAACCCGTCGGCGCATTGAACCCTGCACAGTGCCGAAGGAGGTCAGCGGGCATGTCCAGATGGAGGGGAATTGGAGGCGCACGCGACGCTGGTGCCAGCGGAATGCCCGATGGACACGAAACGGGTCCCGGGCTCGGCCAGCCCGGACTGCATGAAGTCCTTGACGAGGTTGGCCCATCTAACGCCAGCTACGCCGTGCATGGTTCAGCGGCGCTTCGTATATGCTAGTTGTAGGGAGAGTACTCACTTATGCCCTTCGTCAGATCTGGAAGGAGCTTCTCATTGAGAACCGCTGCACGACCATGGTTTGGGGCCTCGAGGGACCATGCCTCAACGACGGTAAAGGCGTTCGTCGGTGTGGTACGCTGAATCGTGAATAGGTCTTCGAGCATGGGGATCCATATTTCCGAATCTGTCAATCTAGGTGAGTAGAGGTAGAGATAAGGGGTCAAAATGATAACTCACGGGCGGCGACTGCATGCAGGAGGATGAGAGAGAGCCGCACACCTTCAAATTTCTTCGCCTCGTCGGCCTCCGGGTTAGGAGGAAGCCTGTACCGAACCCATGCGTTGCGGTACTCGCCCTCACCGCGTTCAGGGGGATTATACACGGTCTCTTCAAGCATGATTTCAACGCGATAGAAAAGATAGGGAAGTGCAGGTAGGAAAGTGAATGCTCGAGAGAACAAGGGCTGGAATATTCAGCGCTGTCAGGGTCGCCGTGCGCGTGAACGCGGCAAGGAGAGCATTGATATCAAGCCTCAGGGTGAAGCGGTGAACGGTTTCATTTTGAGATCAACTCGGGCGTGAAGTGGTGGTGGGCGCGGGCGCGGGCGCAACCCAACGCGTCTCGTGCGGTGAAGGGCGCACGGGCGCACTGTACACGCGTACCCAGCGTGAAAGAGAAAATAGACATTCCTAATTGTGTCTCGCACGCGCGATTCCGACTTGGGCCCGGATGCAGGAGATCCCTAACAAGTTATGTGGTCGCGGTTCAAGGGGAGGAGGAGTATTATATGAACCTAGCCTCATCGAAGCGGCTTATATACGAACAATATTCCCACGGCCTTTGTAGTTAGACCAATATTCCCACGGTTCAATATGTTCTGACTGCGCATTTGGATTCCCTCTGTCCCGAACTCTGCATATGCGTACTAGATGTGCATCCCCCGCCTTGAGCAGTACTTGTGTCGCTCCAATTCTTGTCTACAGGCTGAGGGGATTTCATGCTGCATGTTTGCCACTGAGGCTGATTCTGAACGTCTGGTTTGGATGGGATCCTCTCGAACTTCAAATCATCACTCGTAACCATCTGTCTTGTCTGCTCTCTGGTTCATCTCGTAAACAACAGTGCCCCATAGCACTACCGGCTTACCCTTTGGTAAGGTCAATCTGGCCATGGCCATAATGGCCCTGTACGACTTGCCATTATCGGGGAAAACACAGCGCTCCGATTCAGATATCCGGTCATGACCCGAGTGTAAGCATGCTTTGTGTACATACCTCCGCTCGACATTGACGGTTTTCTGTACTCCTCCGAGTCTATCGTAAGTGCATGGCACATCGTACTCGGCATCTGATTACACAGGTATGCCGCTGCTGCTTAAACGTAACCGCAACGCACAGGGTACAGCACACGTCCGCTAAGATGCCTGGAAGATCTCTTGTTCCGCGGCCCTCTTTCCCCCGACTCGCATTTTCTCGTGTGGGCTGTTCGCCGGCCGTGCCACGCCTGCTCGGATCGGACACCAGACAATGAATATCTCAAGATATCTACACCCGCTGCCACGCCCGAAATCGAGTATATCCTCACTGGAATCCCGGTTCTTATCCTCTGTAACGCGCGCACACACCGAGGCTCCAACTCATGGCGGATCCCATGACATTGCCCTACTCCTCTCCCTTTCCCGGGCCCATTGTTGACCGGTCTTCAGCCCTGCTGATGGACCTCCACGCTCAGGAACCACGCGCCCGCCGGTGACTTTCCCTGGGCCGCGTCGGGTGAGGTTTGCGGAGGTCGCAAAGAGGGCGCTCTTTCGTGCGTATCCCCGGGTTGTCTGTTCCGTGCGTTACTGCCGTCCTCGGTCCGTTGTGCACGGTGTACTGATCATGCTTCTGCGACCTACCTGGAGCGTCGAGCGAAGGCAGCAGCTTCATCATCATGCATCGTGAGGATACGTAACACATCGTGCAAATAAATACACAAATGAGGGACGGCAAGAAAGGCGAGAAAAGAAAAAATCTGCTACTGGTACCACAATCCTACACGAATGAAGCGCTCCGTACAACCACACCCGCATTCGTCCCTAGACCGACGACATCGCCCAAATACCTAGCAGCATTTCTTATCCTGGCACCTGGGCTTCCCCTTTGCCGCCTTCTCGGCGTCCATACGCGCGATCGCAACCTTGACGAGGCTGTTGACGTGGGCGCGCAGCTCCGGCTTATACCCAAAGCCGAACAGGATCTCGATGTGCACGAAGAATGGGGCGAGGACGAGCGCTGCAGATTATTGCATCAGTTTCTGCGCGCCCCCCGACACGCCACCGTACGACTGCAGCGCACTCACCGCCAAGCAGGTTCTCCGCGAGGGCAGGCGAGCGTCCCTCGGCGCAGGAGTGGCCGATGACCTGGGACGCCCAGGACGCGATCTGAAGAATAACAACAAACGGCATCCACTCGGTTCTGTATGCGAACGATGCGGAGGAGAGCGCGATGAGGATCCATTCGGGCGTGTATATGAGCTGGGAGCGCAGGTCAGACGGTAGGATGATGCGGTCGAGCTGACACGGTGGACACGCACAGCAGCGGTCGGCTCGAGGATGTAGTAGTAAGTGAGATTGACAATCATCCATAGCGCAGACCAGTTAAGGTCGAACGCAAGCCATTCGTTGATGGTAAGATGGTATCGGGGAAATGCTTGGGGCCAGGGGAGGACGCGTGCACAAATAATCAATAGTGTCCTGTGGCGGTGTTCACGCTATACTGGTAACCCAGGAGGTGCTGAACGCACCAGAGAATACAGGGGACAAATATGGTATGGATGGCGACGTTCACCGGGTGGTTGTGGTAGGTCCCGTAGAAAGCGAGCTAGATCGACCGCTTCCACTCGCTGAGTTCGGATAAGATGAATGAAGCTGGTACGTACCTGGTGCCTCACGCTGAAGAGCTTCAAAGCCATCCTGGAGCTGTGCTGCCGTGGTTACCATTGTGACCTCAAGATAGTGGTGGAGGAGAACGTACTGGGAGCAAACTCTGGGGTTCTACCAGGGGCGCGAGGAGTGGATGGTGAAGGGGGAAGAGAAGAGCGGGGGGCATGGCGAGGGGCGATATATGGCATACATCAAGGATTACAACCTGCGTGCCTAGTACCGCGCCCAAAGCTGCAACTTTGATGGTGCGCGCTTCCGTCCCGCCGTCACAGGGCAACAGCACAGGATAGCACCCGGGCCCCTCCCGTAATTTTAAGACCGTCGTAGAGAAGGCCGTGTATATTTACGCCCGCATGTGTGCATGTGAATATCGGGCGCGTCCCTAAAGTTTATACAGGTGTGGAGATCATATTTGTAGCCTGTTTTGACTCATTAATACCGCGTCCTGACTCCTGATTAGCTGGGTCGCTCGTCCACGCCAACACCAAGGCCCAACATGGTTGAGACAAACTAAGAATCATGGGTCATACAGCCTTGCATGCCCAACTCATTATCCGCGAAGACATAGCGGCCAGTTCCCGTTGTCTGAGTACAATATCGGTCCTTGGGGCCTCCGACTCTCTAAGTCTGCCGATTGGTTCGAGTAGCTCACGCCGAATCTGCGATTTCCGACCCATCTCCTCCCCGAGTCCCCCGAAAGACACAACCCTGCCACCCACGTGGCTGTCTCAATGCAACGGCTTTCCGGCCCGGTGCATTAGCGACTCGGTGCCAGCGCCGCCGACTGATCCAGCTCTCCTCTCCGCCACCATGATCTCGGAGCAGCTCCTGAACTCCTCTCTCTGACGCAAGAGGCCAGCAACGTCGTTGAATTTATGGAGAAAGGGTGCTTCATGTCATTCACAAGAAGCTCCATCTCGAGGTGGGCAAGCTCTCAACATTTCTAACGTCAACCTCAGTGAGAAACTCGAGACCGCACGGCGCACGCAGTTGGTTACAAGGCGTAAGCCTCCCCGGCACCGACATCCATGGAACCGACACATGTGCTATGTAGAAATGACGCGCCAAGATAATATCTAGCGCAACGGAAATCGCCTACAACATATTCTCGCAGGTGCGTCTCGAGCGCAAGTCCCATATACTAGTAACCGCCTGTTTAGTGCTAGCTGGATTCGGTCCAGCTGACCCCAGCACGCAAGAGCCATTGTCTGGACTCTGTAAAGTTATGCATCCGTGCTCATAGCGCGACAGTCGCCCGCGTGGGCGCAGCTCGTCTCGTACTCCGCTCGCGGTCTCTGATGCAGCAGTGATGCTGCCACCACGAAAGATCTTATCTACTGCTCGTTCTCCGTGCTTTTAAACGTGCCTTGAGCGCATATTTTAGCCCAAGCTCTTCCTCTCATGCGGTGCTTGGGATGGCGACCTTTCGACCACTCAGTCGACACATTAGCCCACTCCGCGCCCACTCCTTTTGTGCTCTGACAGTGCGTCCGCTGCACAGGAAGCCCTGTTCTGACCATTTGGGACGATCTACGCTGAGACAAGGTACACTGACGACCACCGGCAGTGCTCGCATGCGTACATGTGCGCTCGCCGTCAAGACGCTCACAGCATGTTTCTCGGCGGCGCATGCCCGCTCGAAGTCTATCACGCTGTCTTTGCTCGCTACTCGGTCCTACAACCTGATTCCGTTATATGCAGCGATCTACAAGCTCACGCACTGGCCGCTGAGCCACGCTCCATGGCTCTTGGACACTGGGGTTGCCGCTGCGAGTTTGTACGCGATAGTTAGCGACATGTCACTAGTAGATATCGCACGACACTCACATATCAGATGTTTTGAATTTCATCCAACCCTTCTAGTACACGCAATACTGCACAAGCGTCATATCCTGCCATCTGACATCCCGAGCCCAAGTGTCTTCAAAATCCCCCGACCCGTAGCCTCGTCGAGCTGCATCACTCCCCCGTCACCGCGTACCACATGATCATATGCGTAGTCCTGTACCTCCAGGACGACGTCGGTGAGTTGTGGGAAACCCTCCATAAGGGGCAGGATGACACTGGACGAGAATACCGATCGGATTTTCTTGGGCCAGTCATCTGGGACATAGTCGTCGTCTTTCTCATCCGCCTCCAGGCCATTGTAGATGAGAGACGATTCTTCATCGAACACCTTACGGTGCAGGACGCGGATAATGAGGAACTGGATCGGGTGTTTCTCTAATAAGAATATGAAGCCATCCTGGGTAACTTCAGTCAGCGTCGTGGTAGGGGTCGCTGACGCATTATGAGCCGCTCACGAGGTGCTCACGACCCGATCCCCCCATTAATCGGGCATCCAGGTTCACCGCCAGGTGCGTGATGTTCGATCCTTCGAACGGCAGGCAGTCGTGAAGGTGCTCGCCTAAGAACCGGCGAATACCAAAAGTGTCATAGCTGTGCCAGCCGAGTATACCAATATGTAGCACCAGATAGTTTGGTAGTGCACACGAGATCACCGTACGCAGCCGCTCGAGCAGCCGGTCGTCGGCGTATACGCGATACACCTCGAGGATCTTCGCCGCAGGAAAGCCACCGAGCCCGTAGAGCGCGTCCACGGAGCCGCACATACGATCAAGGACACCCCATGGGTGGCTGAAAGCGACGGGCTCGGCGTCCTCTCGCATGTCTTCTGCATCGAAGTTGTCCTCATGCATGGAGATCTCCAGATGTCGAATGGCAGGAAACATAGTATAGAGTGTGGTGACTCCATCTTCAAGGCGTTCGAGGTTACGCAGGGCGAGTGCACGGACCTGACGGAAGGTGACCCACGTCTCGTCTGAGTCGTCTGAGCCATCGTCCTCATCGGTGGCGGCGGTCTCGTTGTTGGCATCGTTGTGGACGGCGGTGTCGGCAGCGGCGACATCGTCGTCGTCGCCATCGTTGTTGGCTCTGTCATTGCCGTCGTTGTCGTCACCGGCTTCGTCGTTGGAGTAGGCGGCCTCTACTAGATGGAGTACTCCATGGGTCGTAGTGAGTTTCTGGAGAGTACGGGCGTGATATTGTGCTGCCACAGTTATTCTGGGCCTACGACGCTTCCCCCAATCACCCAGTGAGCAATTTAGGTCAAGCTCTACCAGTGGCGACTTTACTTTCCCCAGAGTTGCCCAGTGGGCGGCGTCCCTGAGGTGGCCCACATGCATGCGTCGAATGTGCCGAAGAGCGACAACGGCCGCCGCCAGATATCCTTCATCACGATCGAATATCTGCTCGGCCCAGTCGATACCGAGATCCTCGACGTTCGTCGTCTTTTCCATGACTCGAACGAACATATTGAAAAGATCCTTCGAAAGGGATGCCCGTGCTACCCCATAACATGGCTTGAACCCGTCGTCATCCTCGTCCATTTCGCGATTGGGATCCAGTCGTATTGCGAGGTAGAGCCTGCGAAGAAGGGGCGCTCGCACGGAGATGTCATTGAGCATGAATGTGCAGAATGAGCGGAGCGCAGATGGCCTTCGGATGATCACTCCCATGGCGAGTACAGGTTTTATCCCATCGGCCCAGAAGGTTTTGCAAGTGCTCATCAGTGCCAACACGTCCGCTTGCCGCCGGATATGGGTCAGAAGCTCGAGGAAGATGTCGTGGTTGATACAAAGCCCAGGTATGTCACTGTAGTCGGTCATTTTATGATCGTAGCCTGCGATGTTCCGCGATGGATCGATGTTGGTGATGATGATGTCTACAGATAGTCACTGGCAATGTTGGTGAGTATTAGACATATGGTCAAGTTAGAAGACTTGGATGTTACCGGCGGAGGGAGTTCGGATGAATCGATGACAGGTGAAGTTGAAAGCTTGGCCCTGGTGTACGCATGCTGGTTTGTTCTACGTAATTAGCCATAAAGGATCCGCGCGGCCGCGTGCGATCGCGACGCCGGTATCGGCTCAATTATGGTCGACGTCGGTACTGGCACAAATCTTCAGAGTGCTCAGCCATTGTAAAGACTCCAATTGTAATGTCAAGTCGCAGTGACAATCGAGAATACAACTCACTAGAAGTCTTATCAGTGGCAGACTCATTGATCACTGTCAGAACGCTTGGCAGGGCGCCTACACAACTAGTGACATCGACTGACGGCCCGGGCCATTGCCATGGCCGCAGCGTTTCAAAAGTTGTCTCAACAAAGTTAACTGTACCAAATCTTCGCCAAATCTTCGCCATATTGTGTCAAGGACCATGCAGGAAAGACACATCGACATGAGGAGTACCAGTCTGGGTTGGCCGCCCCGTCGGTTCATTCACTTTCCGCTCTCTCACTCGAACGTCATTTATACAAGCTGCTTTGTGCACGACGAGTCACAGTACATTTCTTCAGCCCGCCCAGCCTACGCTAAATCAGCTACCCTATCCGCGGCTTTCCCCGTCGATTGGGTCCCCGTACCGTCCCCAGGATCCTTTGCGTCTTCCCAAGCAAGGCCGCTGAATCTCGAGGATGCGGTGTCCGGTTCTGCTACGTGCTTCAGGTTCTCCATCTCACAGTCCTCCAGCGCATCGAGGTCTAGCTCTTCGTCCACCATGGTTAGTGATTGACTGATAGAACCCATAACAGATGACGCGAAGCGAAGCGTATGCTGCCTAGGACCCGAAGGGCCCTCCGAGTCGCCGCTCATGAGTTGGGGGCCCATGCTGCTCCTACCAAGCATAGCCTGATTTGCGCGTTGGAGATCGAGCAGGAAGCGACAGACGAGAATCGTCGTGAGGCTAGATAGGAGAGGAAGCAACCCTGGTGAGAGGGGGAGAGACGAGTTGCGATGGCTATGCTCACGGATCCGTCAATGAGGTCACGACACTAGTTTCCTCGTAAGGCGTGGCGATCTGTACAAGAGGGGGGGGTGTGAGACACCGAGTCGGTATCGCGCTATGACATGTGGCTCACGGATATGAGCGTCAGAGTGAGATGTAGCACGTTGCAGACCACCACCACTCTGGGAGCCTGGTTGAGTCTCGACTGTGTGTGGCTGCGTCGACGACGGAACTCACAGAAAATAGATCGTCCCTAATAGACAAATCCCATACGGAGTTCAGCATCACATATTGATACAGTGAGACAATGGGATGATGACTGACCGTTGTAGATGAGGACGTTTGACAAGGTCGGGACGGAGGTTCGTAGCACCGCGCTACTCACCCCTCGAGTTTTCCTCCATGAGGCCCATGTCACGACGACAGCCAGCATATCCGCGATGATCAGACATCCACGCGATAGGATGACACCTGTGGAGGATCGGAGTCATGAACCAATCTCGCAGACATATGGATTAACTGTACTGCTAAATATATCAAATGAGTGGCGAACGAGGTACCCATTCTGACCATGCACTTACATTAGGCCCTGGTTGAACGATACATTTTCGATACCTTCGCACCCGAGAATAGGATCATTCCCTCCAGAAATCCTCTGTAGAGCTAATGGCCACTGTGATATCACAGATCAGCTACTAGTCTTTGTACACGGGCGAAACGATGCTACGCACAGTGTTGACAGCAAACGGCGCAAGTGCTAGAATGAATACCACGGCCGACAACGGCCGATTCATCCCGCTCAATGCTAGTACGCGCAGACCAGAGAAAGCTGGCAAAACTCTTCTGAGTTGATACTAGTAGAAAGGTAGCGCTGATTAGAAACCTACCGGCCCAAAAAACGTACTGGAAAGAATTCGATGCATACTGGGCTTTCACAACCGCTGCACAGCTGATACCTCGTCAACGTCTTCCATAGCACTACGAAAGAAAGGCATACGTCTTTTCGACGCAGATCAGATCAGTAGTCACAAAGCGCGGGAAGGGTTTCATGACGTACTTGGTCGGACATGCGCGCAAAGGTGGCGGTAAGGAGGAAGTTGTTGCTCAATAGCGCGGTGTACCGCGTCCCCAGGAAGAGAATGGTAGCACCCGTGATTTTAGGCTTCCAGAACAAAGCCACTTCCTGATCGAAAGTGATCACATATTCGTACCCAAGCAGGGCTTGTCACAGCGCTGCCAGTTAGCGAGAGCAATAGTGTTGTGCTGGATAACCCACTCACCTACGGCGCCAATCTGGAGCCAGTACCCGTGTGTCCTAGGCGATGACAGGGAGACAATAATTAGCTATTGAACGTGTGTTCGAAGTGTTTAGAAGGGACTTACGTTGAAGCATACGAGGAGATGATCTGGGCTACGGTTTCTGGATCAAGTGAGCCAGACATCCCGGACCCAGGTCAACGATAGTGGGAACGGGGGCGACACGACGAACAACCAAGAAGGGGATTATATGGCGAGCAGAGAGCCATATCGGCACCGTCTTGCCGTACTGAATTCGAAGACGCAAGCCATAACTTTAGCGCCATATCCGTGTTCTTCGGAGATTCATGTGTGATGGTACTGCCAGCCGTTCTCCACGGCGTCTTCCTTCCATGCGCGCTTTGAGTACTCTCGGAAGAGATCGACGTTTATCCTGTTGGATTCTCAGTGATTCTCAGTGAGGAGAATGATGGTTCAAGGGACGGCAGGGGAGGCGGGGCGAAAATGGAGGTCTCCGGGACGCTGGACTTCGGCGGTTGTAAACTTTGTTCAACCGGCGATTCTCAGGAACTTACCGACCGTCCAGTAACGCCGCACCGTATTTTCGAGGTGCGTAAGCCCCCGCCTCATGTCGCGCTTACATAGTTGCAAGGCGCGCTCATAGATATGGCAGATGTTGAGTCAGAGCTAGACGATTTGTGATGCGGGCGACTCGGATGATAACCTTGGCATGCTCAGTCAGAAGCCTGCCACTTAATGACGACTCACAAGGGATAGGTCGTTGCTGTACAGGGAACATGGCTGGAAACACACACAAGACTAGCCATATTTGCTCGGTACTCACACGACTGTGATAGAACGTTAAGACGAGCCGCTCATACAACTTAACTATGGGTTTCTCGGCACGAAGTCGACCCGTTTGAGATCTTCTCACAATCCTCCCTCAGAAGACTAGCACAGGCTGTTAGTCTTGTCGGTAGAAGAACTGACACTGAAAACTGCTCACCGCGAAGGCTGTAATCCGGCCCAAATTTCTTCGATCTCAGGGAGACCTGGCAGCGGATTTGGCCAATCGACGGACAGACAAACCGCAGAGTGTTTGTTTCAGTGCTCGCAGCGACGGTGAACTCTTCGTTCGGGTCCTGTAGGAGCAATAGTAGCAGTCAAACAGGGCTCTCCGGTCATTGAAAGCGGTCCGGACGTACGTCGACTTCGAGAATCAAGATGTGCGCCGCATCACCGAGGAGACATCCGGTTTGATCGGTTGCCTGGCAAGTCCTGTTGAGAAAGCGCGTTGTGCGTCGTGAGTTCGGGAATGCGCAGACTAGACCAAATACGAGGGCTTACATGGTCGATCCCGGTGTGCAGCTCTTCAGAATGAACCAGACGTCGGAGGTGCTATTGAACGGCCCGATGGAGTTGCACCCAGAGTCGGCTGAGAGAGCTAACTCGCTATGCACAACAGACTTGGACTCAGCGGGCCATGGGGATGAAGTAGCGACGCGGACCCAGGTGAAGGCGACGAGAGTGAGGACGGTAGAAATATGCATCACGTGTTGACGAATTTGTTGATACGAGTGTAGATACGTCGGAAAGCTGAGAATACGTTGGTTGACACCGCCCTCTTATATAGTTCGCCATCTGCTCCAGGCTCGCCCTTCACCGCAGAGTCTGGAGTTCAGCGATTCAGAGGAGGGCTAGTCGAATCACCAGTGCCGATGCAGGGGTCATGTCATTCAAGGTACGCATCCACAATTTCCGTGCCGTGGTGTCGTTTCTAATTCCATCACGAGTAGTCTTGACGGCGGCGCACGAGCGGTAGTATGTGACAGCAAACTGTTCCACCCTGTGGAGAGTACCTTGAAGTACTCACAAGGTGCCGAGCAGGCAGGTATCTTCATACCAAAACAACGTTCGCCATCAGGTTCTCGACTGTTGCTAAAGTCGTGCCGTTCTCCTGTAGCATCGTCGTCGTCGGAGGGTGTCGTCCTCCGGCTGCCTCTCCACTCGGCTGCCGGTGTTCGATACGGCAAGTACTGGAAATTCTATGTAGAAAGTGTGGCATGTTAAGTATAACCGCTACACCAAATCATGACGATGCAATTGAAACCTCACCTTCTGTATCACCCCTTTGGCAAGAGGGTCCGAGTCTCGAGGTCAGAACCTTGAGTCGCGCTATTCCGGGCTGTGGTTTCAATTACGGCCCTATGTTATGAAGAGTCCGTTGGACCGCGATGGTGGGGGTACACTTATAGCTGGAACGATTTGTAAAGCTTCGGCTGTCAGTTTGACTCTTCAGAGGAAGCTAAGGCTCACGTAGGCTCGTAAACCAACCTCTAGTTCAGCGGGCGGAAGACAGTCGTTCCTGCTGAATAGAGGCTGGAACGTCCAATGACGGGGGGTGGTAATGACCCCCGTGGGAATGTCGGAGTTGGGAGATGCCGTCGGCACGAATGCCCTGCTCTCTTTCCGTCCGCGTTTGGATTATCGCGTCGCGCGTATGTCAGTGCGGGAAGCATTTCTCGTCCTTCCAACCATTCAAAATTTCCTTCCAACGTCCAGTAAGGATTGAAACGACATCACAAGGTTACCCAAGTTCTCATGCAGGCCCTGTTCTCAGCTCAGAAGTGATCGTATGTCCATATTTACCAAGCATGTAACTCGTAGTGTAGAGCACATGCAAAGTGACAAGTCTGGAAGCTATGATGTTTCAGAATTTTCTAGTCAAACATGTAGTGAGCGTCGACGAAAGATCCAGGTCGGAAGCTCGGAGCGCCAGATCTGAGAAGTCTCCAGCTTAGTCGCAGTCCCAGTGAAGGCACCAGACGACATGAGGTGCGTGCGCACATGTACGCAAGGGCATGTGCACCTCCCGCAAAGACACTGGGGGCTTTATTGTTGGTTAGATACACTTCATCGACGAGAAACTAGCGGATCGAGGGTGGAGTCTAACTCGGAACACTAACAATTGCTCAACACTAATCTAGTACTTACCTAGTAGCTTTGAGTGCTACCTGCGTGCGATAGCCTCATCTTCCAGCTTCTGAGCAGCCAGCATTGTGTCCGCCGTGACTGTAGTCTTACCGAGCCCAAAAGAAATGACGAGGAAGATATCTTTACCATGGATTCGGAGGTTCAGGCCGTGCAGAACTTGAAGATCGCGGGCCTCTGCGATGCGGGAGTTAGAAGAGACTCGAGTACCGAGGACGAAAGCGAGTCGTGGGTTAATGCAAGCATGATACTAGGAGACAGGGCGGAGGCCGTATACGTAGATATTAAGATAGTTGTCGAAGAGTTGTGGACTTGAAGTTGTCGCGCCCACAAAGTCCGCCACGTGCACCATGCCGGGCTCACGTGAGTTCGGCCATGTCAGAATATTCGTGTTCCGACGTTCCCACGGGGGTCACCCGCACCCCCCTCTCATTGGAGATTCTAGACTAAGGCTCACGATACATTGCGGTGAAGCATTGCCCTAAGCGTCGTCATCATGTCGACTGTTACTTTAGCATGATCACTATGACATTGCCAGTATGCATCGCTGCCATGTTCTTGGTTCCTCTGAGGACTAGCCGCGGTCAACATAGCAGACAGATTCAATGCCGCGGGTGTGTGGCAAGGTTGAAACGTTGAACGTCGGCAGCAGGCAAGCGCAGTGGTTGCGAACTCAATGCGCGCCGGGATCCTTTCTTAAAATGTTTATGAGCCTCAAAATGAATCTCTGTTAGTATATCGGTTAGTACACGCGCCTGTCATGTTTTCACGACGTCCGCGCGAAAGCGGGGTTCGACTCCCCGACAGAGAGTTTTTGCCACTCGAACCCCTTCTAACGTGATTCAGATGTGGAGTATGCAACGTTTGTAAGTACTACGTAGCGTTCTGCCCACACCAACAAGTAACAAGTCCTTGCCGGAGATACGCGCACAACATCACGCTTATTCCTTGACAAGAGGTACTGATGGTTTGTGATATGCGTACAACTATATACTTGCAAAAGATTCCGTAACATGACATGCCCACGCATGTCTCCCAAGAACGATCATATCTACCACCGCGAATACCGCCATAACAGCCAGAGACAGAGCGAGCCTCACCCCCGCGCCCCCTTCCGGCCCCTCCCCCTCCTGCCCTTCCCAGCCCCGCGCCGCCCCGACCCACCCGCAGGAGGGCCAGCGTCCGGCAGCTGCGGTAGCGTCATCTCCTCCACGTCCATGCTCAGCCCTACACCCGCACCCGGGGCAGCGGCGTCCCACATCTCCTGCCTTGCGCGCTTCTCCGCAGACTCGCCGAAGAGGTGTTTCAGGCGCTCGCGCATGCCGTCCTGCTTCGGGTCCGCGTACAGGACGTGCGTGCCCCCCGCGACCTCCGCCGCGATGAAGCTGTTGTCCGCCTCGTCGCCCGACGCGGTCGAGCGCGGAAGCGCACCTGGGGCGAGTGGGACGAGGAGTGGGGCGCCGGCGGCGGCTGCAGCTTCTATGGCGGCGTCGATGCGGAGGGGTGTCGTGGCTCCTCCTGGTGGGTGCGCTCCGGGGCCTGGGCTGAGTATGGGCGACGAGCGGCCGGGGGTGACAGACTCCGACAGCGACATGTTTGACTGCAATACACGAATATGTTAGTAGCTACTCGCACAGCGCAGATTGATGATAGCGACATACCCTCGAGCGGTTCAACGGCCGACTGCGTCTCCCCTGCAGCGCATTGGCCCCCTTCACTCTCTTCGCAGCCTCGACCTCGCGCTCCACAGGGACGATCGCCGCCGCAGGGCGTTTCCCGAGGAGCGTCGTGATGCTGTCCTGCAACACCCGTGTCGCCTGCTTGTGCACATGCGCCGGCGTTCGAGGTGTGCGTGTTCCCGGGATGCGCATCGGGGACGGGGACTCGGACGACGGCACGCGGCCGTTCCGTCCCAACGAGAGCGAGGGTGTGGACACTGAAGGTGCGGAGCTTGCGTCAGGTGCGAGGGAGGGCTGGGTGCGCTGAGGGGCTTCTGGCTCGGCCTCGGCAGGTGGAGTGGGTGTCTTGCTGGCGGGAGGTGTAGGTGCCGCACTAGCAGGCCTTGAGATATCCGGGGGCTTATCCGCTGCAGGCTCTCCGAGGAGCATTGCGGGAATGCCGAACGGCTCAACCTCTTCGGCGTCAGGCTGCGCGGGGTCTGCTGGGGGTGGGTCGTAGTACGACAACGATTGCGCTCTTGGCGCGTGGTCTGTCATGCGAATAATCAGTAATATGAGGACAAGGCCGTCAAAGGAAAGACGCACCGTTGGTAATATCGACCATGCTGGGCTCCCTGCTCGCCTTCTCCTTGCCTTTCCCCTTCCTGTCGATACTACCATTACCACTCCTTGCAGACGGCGGCTGCTGCGTCGGCAACAACACCTCCGGCTCGCCCTGATAGTCCACCGCATTGAGGTCCACGTCCTCGCCCTCTCCCGCCACAGACGCAGGGGCGGGTGTAGGTGCTGTATACGGGATTTCGCCCGTACGCGCCATCGCCCCAAGCCACGCCATATCCACGACAGGCGTGCCCCACTCCCGCGCCTTGTCCGCCTTCGCGCCTTCCCCAGAGGGACAGAGCAAGTGCGTCGTGCGCCGCGAGAAGTTGGGCGCATGCACGATCCCTGCGACCCACCGTCAAGTCAACACACGCATGCAACATATGGAGACATGAAGACGTACCAAGACCTCGCAACAGTCTGCGCACCCAGCACGCTTCGCTCTGGTCCAGCCCAGAGTAGCTGATGACCATGTCCTCCGTGCCGGGGATGGGCGCTTCCGCCTGAAGCGGCGTGAACGCAAGATGCTCTTCCGGCGCGCAGATGCGCTCCTCGAAGATGCACCGCTCAAGCCAGCACTCCGTGCGATACTTTATGCGCATATGCTCGTCGCCTTCGCGTCGGTATATTGCACTCCCGCTGTAGAGGTCACAAAGTGTCCCGTCAGTTACACGGACGCAATAAGGTGCGAAAATGAAACGTACCTGACGAGCCGCACGACGATGAAGTCCACCTCGTCGTCGTCATCGTTCGCGCCGACCCACACCCCACCACAGTCCTCGATCGCCTTCCGCACACTCGCACACCGCGCCTCGCCCAGCGCGCGGATCCGCTTACCCTTGAACAGCTCCCGCGCGCCCTCCGAGACCACCCCGCTCGCGTCTCCCACCTCGATCCCGTTGTCCCCCTCATAGCCCGGGACGACGCTTCCCGCCCTGCTCGGCCCAGCGACCGCAGACCCAGACACAGTAGGCCAATCCGCCGATATGCCCCAGCCAGCCTGCGCGCCGCCCGCATCCCGACCTGGCGGCGCAAAGGACGCAGCGCGTGCGATGCCCCCATTGCCATTACCGGCCAGCGCGGACCCTCCGACGGTCGGCATCCGCCTGAACGGCTGGCGCGACAAGGGCGTGGACTGCGCGACGGGCGCGAACGAGCGTGCGCGCGTGAATGACGATATCGCGCTTGCGGGCGTGTGCGGGTCGCCGTCGCCCTCCTTGAGCGAGCCTCGTCGTAGCGCGCGGGCGGATGGGGACGGTTCGCGGCGGTACGACGTGTCTTTCGGTCTCTGGGACTGGGACTTTGACGGGCTCCGGATGAGGCGGCCTTGCTGCACTTCGAACCCGCGCGGCTTGAGGATGCTCTCCCAGAGGTGGAGCGTCACGGCGGGGACGCGCTTGACGGAGGCGATCTCTTCCTCGTCGTCCCCTGGACGCGACACGGACGTACCTGCGGCAGAGGCTAGTGCGTTTTGGATCTCGGAGGAAACGCCCGGGTCGTCTGTGACTGTGGAAGAGCCGGCGGCGGGAGCTGAGCGACCACAATGTCAGAGCTTTCTCGGACATGCGAAGTAGGGCATTACGCACGATCCGGCAGAACCCTAGGTGGTGGACGTGGATTTGAAACTTTATACGCATCCTCGTTGAACCGCCCTGCATCATACTTTAGTCCGGCGTTCCCTAGCACATCGACAACACTTACCACCAAACCGTAGTGAGTCCCAGAACCAGTCCTCCCAAACGATGTGTATCCGCGCCTCGCCCATGCGGTTGAACTTGTCTGCATACCGCACCTTCTCAGACTCACCCTCGCTCGTGTTCGCACATAGTAGGTGCGTCACGCGCACCGGACGCTCGATCTGTTTGACATATATCCCGCCACCTTTCGTGACCTTGCGGTTAATATCCATGCGGACATTTACGTCTTCGATACCGGACAGGCACAGGACAACTCCTGTGAAAGGTGGGAGGCGATATTCATCGATGCTCTGAAAGTACATGACGACCATGGCTTAGCATGAGAGCTGTAACGAGCGCAAGGAAAAACAAACCTCTGCGACGTTGACGTCGTCTCCTTTCAGCCATATTTTATGGCTTTCGATAATCCAAGACGGGTGCATGATCGGTATGCCATTCTCCAGGGCACACTATAGGGCTGTTCAGTACAAGACATATTTAAATTAAATGGTCATACGTACTCGGTACTTCGCGCTCCCAGACTCCTCGGCAATAAGGTGTGTGACTCTGTCCGTGAGATCGCTCACGGACTGCGCGCCGAGTTCGAGCGCAAGCTTAAATAACGAAGTCTATTGGGGAGTTAGGAGTCAGAAACTGGGTGCAGATCTTTGGAAGGGGAGAGCGGTTCACAACGAGACAACAGGAATGAGATTTTCGACAGTTCATGATGGCCTGCCTGAGGAAGTTCTACCAAGCATACGAGATCGGCATAAAGGCCGCAGGACTATCTCTCGTCTTATGCGTCTTGCATACTGTGCGGGTAGGTGGTGGACTTCGCCTACGGGTCAATGAACTAATCGTTCCAGCACATCGCGCGGCGGGTGTGCCCGATGATAATTGATATCTTGCTCAAGCGTTTTCATGATCCCAAAGACATTTCCACACAAGACTACCTCTCCAGTGCCGCATAGGGTACAGAAAGTGAACGACCTGCTCACCTTGTCGCTGATTCCAGTCGCACACAGCACCAAGCCCTTAAAAGGCCGCGGGCACAGGTCAGCATGTGTAGTTTCCTCGTCCGAGTCAAGGCCCGAGCTGTGTGTCCATGTGGAGTCCGGCGTGCGTAAATCCTTGCGGGCAGAGGGGTCGGCGGGCCTGAGCTTCACGCCCGGTACCTTCGCGACAATTTGAACAACCACACAAATTGACAATGCACAGGAGCGTACCTTCTTTGACCTGTTCACTCTCCTGTGGTTCATATCTTTGACCTGTGTGGTCGATAGGGATAATACACGTTATAGTGGAATTCGTTAGGGTCGTTATAAGAGTGTGACTTGTTGTAGATTCTCCAGTTGTGATCCAACAATGCACGTTATCCAGAGTCTTCCTCAACCAGTTAAGAGTGCAACTGAAGACTAAGAACGCGATATAACGCGAAGAAGGGGTAGAGGGAGGACCGTGGCCACAAGAAGTCGCGAACGCGCTCAACATTACACTGTGCTCACGCGCCGTTGACGCTTCAGGGCAGGCTCCGTCGCGCTGATCACGTGCAGGCGGAAACTTGTGGCTCGCTGTCGCCCACAGCGACAAGCACTCGTCCGCCGTCGTCCACGCCGTCCGCGATGTCAGCCCTACTATCTCTGCGCTCCTGTGCGCAGCTGCATGCTCGCACCTTTGCTACCGCGGCGCCCTCATCATCCGCCGCGGCTTCCGAGCCTCTCACCCACTTCCGTATCACCCTCCGTCGGTCGGCCATTTCCCTGCCCAAGAACGTCAAGGGCACTCTCGAGGCGCTTGGTATCCACCGGCGACTGCAAACAGTCTACCACAGACACTGTCCAGACATTGCCGGGAAAATCCTCAGAGTCAAGGAGCTTGTTACCGTCCAGAACGTTCCCGCCTCGGCCGTGCGGACAAAGCTGGAGCAGCGGATGGACAGGAGGGCATCGAGGGGATATGTTGTGGCCGGATCGAAGCTCAATGCTGAGCCCTAGGCTGTAGATCGCTTCGTAAGTGATCTGCATTCATGCGTAGCACTTGAGTTACTCATATCGCCCCGCAGACGTTTCTTGGTATTTCCTGTACTGTCTCAACGCATAATACGTGCTTCTCAGACTCGCCCAAGGGCCCGGCGTGCGCTGATTTGAAAACTCACTCCGTCTGGAGAGTGGCACAAGATCATACATCAACCTATACCTGATCACTGGTCGCCTATGGCTTCACCTGCCAGGTTGTCACTTATTCTATGGCAATGGCACTTTAAGCGTGGCCAACAGGGCCACTTCTCCAACCTTGAATTGCACCTGATTCACCCTCTCACGAGGGCTGCTTTCAACCAGTTACCGCACCCTTGCTCTATTTCGCCGCCTCGTCATTTCCGTCGTGAGTGTATATATATTCTCGCCTCTGCCTCGGTAGGTCTATCGGCTCGTGCCTTCCGAATGTCATCGCTCGCTCAACGCCATAGCAGACTTGTGCTCTGGCGTTTTCGACGACCATGCTTGTCCGCTCAACGTGACTGCAGATCTTAGATGTAAACGCCCACGAGGTCTGTGGTACATGTCCCGTCGCTCCCTTTCGGATAAACCCAGGCTAATCGACGCTGCCTCCATGGACCTACGAAGCTAGCTCATCAGCACCGGATATTTCTCCAGGCTTTGCCCGCGTCTCTGCGGCACAATTTCAGCCTTCCCGTCCTTGATCACGCTCGACACGACCGCGCGAAGACCTCCGCACGACGGATATGCCAATATGACCACCACTTCCGTTGTTCTTGTGACCCTCTGCAGGCCTATGCTCCTCCGCTTTACTGAGGATGATCCTCGGTACATCGACGGAGTCCCTTCGCGCATGTACCGCCAAGCGTCCGGACCCTCTCTGCTCTGCGTACTTATAACGCGCGACGTTGGCTGCGGGGTACGGTTCGATCTGCAGAGATACATCTGGTAAAACCATGAAGGCTGTCTTCGTCTCGATCGCTGTTGCGCTCGCCAGCGCCGCGCCCGCGCTCTCCACCGCCGTCTGGGGCCAGTGCGGTGTAAGTGCAAGCAACATCTATTATACGAATATGTTATACTCACCTCGTTCGCGCTGCCTTAGGGTATCGGCTTCTCTGGTGACACGACTTGCGCCGCCGGATCCGCCTGCGTAGCGCAAAACCCTTGTAAATCATCTTCTCGTCCTGTCCACAGTCTCCCACGTGCTCACGCTCCGCGCCCTGCGTAGACTATTCGCAATGCCTGCCCGGCGCGGCGTCCCCAACGGCGCCCACGTCCGTCCCCCCAGTGACGAGCGCCCCGACGACGACCGGCTCCGCGCCCAGCGCGAGCGTGTGCGCGGGCGCGCGCACCAAGTTCAAGCTCTTCGGCGTGAACGAGTCCGGCGCGGAGTTCGGCAACAACGTCATCCCCGGGCAGCTCGGCAAGGACTACACCTGGCCGTCGCCGACGTCCATCGACGTGCGTTCTGCTCATTGTGCGATGTGGTCTGCAGGGGGGCGGAGGCTGATGCGCATTCGCACGTAGTTCTTCCTGGGCCAGGGCTTCAACACTTTCCGTATCCCGTTCTTGATGGAGCGCATTAGCCCGCCGTCGACGGGTGGCCTTACTGGCCCGTTCAACAGCACCTACCTTGACGGTCTCAAGCAGGTGTGTGCCTGTTCGGGTTCCCAGTACATACGCGAGCTAAAGGATCACCTCGCAGATCGTGAGCTACATCACGGGCAAGGGTGGATTCGCCGTTGTCGACCGTAAGTTGCTGGACACACGCCTCGCTCAGGTGTTCGTGCTCATGTCGGCTCAGCGCACAACTTCATGATTTTCAACGGCGCGACTATCACTAGCACCAGCCAGTAAGCAGAACCCTGACACCGCACCGCTTATGGCTAGACTGACACTTTGTGTATAGGTTCCAGGCTTGTATGTACCATCCCTCCCGCGAAGCTGCAGCCTACTAACGTCAGTTTCAGGGTGGCAGACGCTTGCCAACGAATTCGTACGTGCACATTGTACTTCGCGTGTCGCCCCCAGCTCACGCTCGCATCCAGAAAACCGACGAGAACGTGATCTTCGACCTCATGAACGAGCCGCACGACATCCCCGCCCAGACCGTCTTCAGTCTTGTGCGTCTTTCACATCTCTCTATCGCCATCAAGACCCGTCACTGACGCGCGCTCTTGCTGTGCCTTGCCCTGCCCGCCGCACACCGCACAATGCACAGATGCAAGCGGCTGTGAACGGCGTGCGCGCCAGCGGCGCGACCAGCCAGCTCATCCTCGTCGAGGGCACGAGCTGGACCGGCGCGTGGACCTGGACGACGACCTCCGGCAACAGCGCCGCGTTCGGCGCCATCAAGGACCCGAACAACAACGTTGCAATCCGTACGTCCCCAGTCCATCTCTCCTCATCCATCTCGCGCGCCCCTGCATCCTGCCCTGCCGCCCTCCCTGCCCATGTACTCACATTACTTCCGTTCCGCCCATCCGTCTCCCCTCCTACCTGCCACGCTATCGCCGTCCCGCGATCCCACCGCGCCCACTAAACACCAACCCACGCTAACCGCCCGCCCACAGAGATGCACCAGTACCTCGACTCGGACGGCTCGGGCACCTCGCCAACGTGCGTGTCCTCCACGATCGGCGCGGAGCGCCTGCAGGCCGCGACGGCGTGGCTGCAGCAGAACAACCTCAACGGCTTCCTCGGCGAGATCGGCGCGGGCAACAACACGCAGTGCGTGACCGCCGTGCAGGGCGCGCTCTGCGAGATGCAGCAGGCGGGCGGGACCTGGCTCGGCGCGCTCTGGTGGGCCGCCGGGCCGTGGTGGGGCGACGTGAGTGCCGTTCCTCCTCTCCTCTTCCGTCTCGTGCATCGATATCACCGGTGCATTCGGTTCCGCGCGCTCGCGCTTGTGGCGTGCCCACATCATCATTATGTTCCGCTCGTTTTCATTTTGACGACGGGCTCGTCGGGGCTGGACTGTATTGTCATCGTGCGCCTGAAGGGTGTGTGGCGCGGGCGTGCTGATGCTGATCTTGCCCTTGCAGTACTACCAGAGCATCGAGCCGCCGAACGGCGATGCGATCAACAACATCCTGCCCGCGCTCAAGGCGTTCTTGTAGGTTGTGAGCATCGTACCAGGGGACATCGCTTGTATCGTATTCCGTGGGTCGTGGGGACTCCTTGTCGAATTCCATTCCTCTTCAGGCTCTTCTTCCGCTCCCTGGGATGTCCGCGGCGTTCATTAAAGCCAGGGATGGACCTTATTACGACAATGTGATTCTCCGCGCTGCTGTTGCGCGTGGCTCGGGAACCGGTCATGAACACTCCCGGTAAAGAAGTATTCCTGGCCACAGCGCGGGAGCAGCGCGGCGCGCATGACGGCGCCTAGGTCATCAAGAAGAGCCTGCGGCGGGATTACGCACGTTCTCGCTACGGTATATCGGACGGTGGGACAAACGGCATGCACTTAGCCTGACGCAGCGCCGCGCGAAGTGTTAGCACATCCCGCCAGCCCGCCGTAAGCGGGCGCGTGGGGGTGTGGGCCGCATGCTGCCTGACAGGGATGCACGGACGGGTGGTCGGGTGCTAGGCGGATGGACAGATCGAAGCACGCCTGGCTTCACGAATGTATACTTGGATCTTCTTCGCCCGGTGACATCGGTGTGCGGTCAGCCTCGCCGTGGGGGGGTCCTCCCTCGCCATGTCTACACAGGCTGCGGTGACGGTGCCACGGGGGGTTGTGGTATGAAGGAACTCAAAGTCCATATGATAAGCTCAAGCTGACATTGCCGCCGGTTTGGGGAGGTACATCGGCCGACCCCAAGATACCCCGTGGGCCTGAAGAGCATCAGCGCGAAGCTGCAACGTGTCCTGGTGTCGTAACGGACGTCGCAGGCAGGTCAAACGATGATCTTGTTGTGACTCCCTGGACTGGCATTCGGGGGGCATACGTGAGACCACCGGGTCGGGACCCGCATGATACTTGAGACTGGGCGGGACCACAGCGTGCGGCTGCGAGTACAGCAGGTGGCTCGACTGGAACTTGAGCTCGCAACGTGCCTCTGGATATCGATAGCGGCGCACAAGACACCAGAGACCTACAGCGGCACCGGTACGAGCGCGGGTAGCCATATGGCAATCACGCCTTTTGAGACGTCTTGCGACAATAGGGCGGTGTCAGCGTTGTAGCCGCATTTCTGCTCAAACTTACAACCCGCGAGCGGCGACAGTTGGCAACAATACTCGGCCATGACTGAAACCCGTTGTGGCGCACCTGCGACATCTGCTGTAAGAATGATAATTGCAGCATGGTCTGCGGGTGAACAGGACGCGGAATTTGAGCAGTTACGTACCTAGTGCCTGAAGCTTGAAGCGTTGGAGGACTGCAAGTTGCTTTGACCCTGCAGTAAATGACGACCCTGCACGGGTACAACATACCTCCGCAGCGCTGGCCGGCTGAGACCTCCGCTGCCCGCAATCGCAGGGCATGACAATCGCCTGTGTCGTGGAGCTGTGCATGTGAGAACTGGCAGCAGTAGCAAACGGTTCCCGAGAACCACCCGTGAGCGCACGTATAGTTAGCCATTTATACCACATTCCTTTCGGAGTATCCTGCGCACGCTGAGTCGGCGGAGTGAGAGGCGGAGTCCGTGATCAGCGCTACATGGTAAGTTCCGGCAAGTTCCGCATAGTCTGTAGGACAGGTGGCGCAAGCTGAATTCAATTCGCACAACTTGCACCGGTACTCCTTTGTGGCGCATTGTCGAAGGTTCGCTCGACATACGCATCTTCACCACGCCGGCGCTCACGCACAGATCAGGCCTTCCAGGCCTCACAGCGCTCATGATCACCGGCTTACCCCCCTGTCACTGCCAGGCTCGATGTGGGCGGCTGCAAATGGAAATCGAGCATTGCTATCTGAGGCGTTTGGTAATGATCCGGACTCACCTCAGTTGATCATACACAGTGTTTGTGGCCCCACGCACTGGACCCTGGTCGGCCTCGGACTCGGACACGGTTGCCGGCGGGCACAGTAGAAGACGAGCGCTGTCGAACGTCTCTCCACCGGCGAGCAGCCTGCGGAGCGACGACAATGTGTAGGACCGGCTGTGGGAGAAGATATAGGAGTGTCTGGCGCTCGTGACCAGCACAGGCACCTAGAGACGGAGAGAAGAGGCGGGGAGGAAGCTGCGATGGCAGATGGAATCGTGACCGTGGCAGGGACGCATCGGTGCTGGCGAACACCCGACAGATGGACGCCCCCTGGGACTTTGTGGGTCGCCGTCGGGCGCTGGGCGCCAGTGCGGGCATGCATGTTTCCCATCATGTTAAAGCGCGCCCGCATGCTTTCTTCTTCAAGGCCCGTCTTGGGCCCTCCCTGCCGCCCGTCCCACCTACCCCGCACTCCTCCGTTTCTTCTCATACTCTACCACCACCTCCCTTCCCGCACCGACGATGTCGGACTCTCCGAAGCAACCGAGTGTAGGAGAATCCGAGGTTCCTACTATTGAGGAGGAGGACCAGCCAGTGCCGCAGCGCAGCAACAAGAAAGGCCTCCAGTTCTGGCTCATCGTCCTCTCCCTCTGTCTCTCCATCTTCCTCTCCGCGCTCGAGCTCACTGCCGTCGCGACCGCGCTCCCTGTTATCATCGAAGACCTCAATGGCAGCGATTTCGTCTGGGTTGGCACTGGGTACTCGCTCGCATCCACCGCGTTCTTGCCATTAAGCGGTGGTGTGGCTGAGGTACGCTCTTCTGTTTCCGAAGTTTGATCGAGGCGCAGAACTCACGGGCCTGCAGATTTTTGGCCGTCGTATCGCGATGATTTTTTCGTTGTCCGTATTTATTCTTGGTAGCGCATTATGTGGCTCGGCCCGTAGCATGAACTGGCTCATCGGCGCTCGTGGTACGTTCTACCACTTCGGCTAATACTTGACATAGTATTCACATTAGCCTTGCAAAGCCGTCCAAGGTCTGGGTGGCGGTGGCATCCTGTCAGGAGTGTCAATCGTCATGGCGGATCTAGTGCCCCTGCGCGAACGAGGCGCATACAATGGCTTGATAGGAATGTAAGCGTACTAGCGATTTCATATATGTTAACCACTAACTCCCACGCAGGACATGGGCGTTTGCAACGGCAATTGGGCCGTTGGTCGGTGGAGGGCTCGCCACGCACGGACAGTGGAGGTGGCTCTTCTGTACGTCTGCAGCCCATTGACGGACGCGACGAGATGCTCACCGTCCGCGCGAACTCGTCCAGACCTCAATCTTCCCATTTGTGGGTTGGCGATGGTGATGGTCACGATCTTCCTCAAGCTGCCCACTCCCACGGGCACTTTGTCCAGCAAGCTCGCGCGTATGGACTGGCTGTGAGTTCGATTTTCCGACGGCCTCCCACGTACCGCAGCGTCACTGACAGGCCGCAGTGGAAATCTTCTGATCATCGCATCAACGACTTCTACTGTCATCGCGCTCACCTGGGGAGGCGTCACGTTCCCCTGGACGTCGGTGCACGTTCTCGTCCCATTAATCCTCGGGCTCTTCGGTATCGGCGTCTTCTTCTTGTACGAGGCTCGCTGGGCAAAGAACCCCATCGTGAGTCAACTCGGGACGTACGTGTCTCGGAGCTATCGCTCACCCTTACGCAGATCCCGATGTCCCTGCTCCGAGACCGGACGAGCGTCAGCGGGTACGTACTGTTCGCCAGGGACATCTCGGTACCTGTGTTCCTGTGGAGCTGAACGATACACAGGTACATTCAGACCTTCATCAACCCAGTCGTCGTGCTGGCCGTTGCCTGTGAGTGGAGATCTCCGCAGTTTCCGAGCTAGTCCTGAACGGGCATCCACACAGACTATCTTCCCGTGTACTACCAATCGTGCAAGAACGCATCGCCGCTCGGATCAGCCGTTGACATGCTCGGCCTGTCGCTCTCCATGGGGCCCATTGTCATCGCTTCTAGCGTCTCGGTGACGGTGTTCAAGGCTTACCGCCCGCAGCATTATCTCGGCTGGGCGATATTCATGATCGGAATGGGCGTATTCACCACGCTTGATGCCGACGCGCCGCGTGCACACGCGATTGGCATGCCCGTTCTTCTCGGTGCTGGCGCTGGAATTCTTTTCGGTAAGCACACCCGCGTACTGTACACGACAATTACTCACCAGCTCCAACCATACAGCCGTCACTTACTTCCCCGTCCTCTCCCCCCTCCCTGTGTCCGAGAACGCGCACGCGCTCGCCTTCTTCGCGTTCTGCCGTTCCTTCGCAGGGGTACGTCCCCCCTCCCTTTCCAATTTCCGTCCGCTGACCCCGCCCACCCGTACAGATCTGGGGCATCGCGATCGGCGCGACCGTCCTGCAGAACGAGCTGCAAAAGCGGCTGCCCGCCGAGTTCCTCGCGGAGCTCGGGACGGGCGTCGACCTCTCGTACGCCGCGATCCCGCAGATCCGGCTGCTCCCGAACCCGCTGCGCGACGAGGTGCGGCGCGCGTTCGGCGAGAGCCTCTCCGTCGTGTGGCAGGTCATGACGGGCATCCTCGGCATCGGCTTCCTCGCGTCGCTGCTCATGCGCGACGTGCCGATGCACAACCACATCGACGAGAAGTGGGCGCTCGAGACGGAGCAGCAGCGGCGCAAGTCGAGGCTTCTGGACGCCGAGAAGGGGGCGGAATCGCCCGGCGCCGAGACGGTGACTGCGAGCTTGTGAGAGGGTATGTGAGGGTGTGTATAGGGAAGAGGGAAGAGGGTAACGTCTATCTTACGGCTGCGGACTGTGTTTGTCCCTCACGCTCTCTGTTACATATGTATAATCATCCCCGTTGCAATGACCGCGCCGACATGTCGTCGAATGAGTAGCATAGATACATATCTTAAATATTGGAACATTTGCCATCATGTCCGAGCGTCCATGGTACTCCCGATATGATCCGTTTTGTGAGCGGGCGTCCTGATTCGTATTCTTCGCTGCTGCCCGGTTCTCGTTTGAGACTCGGAGGGTAGCGCGCTGCGCCTCGGCGAGAGATGTTCTCAATACTATGAGGTTCGTGCAAGTTGGCGCGTGAAAGATGGCCGATATTACCCGATACATTGCCATCTACCTCGGGGTGAATGGGACCCTAAGCCGTTAACTTTGTGATAATTGTTACACTCAGCGTATGCCTTCATGTTTTCATCGATATCCTATCGTGGGCGGCCTCGCCAAAACATCAGCCTTTCTCCACTCGACCAAGCTGTAGCGTTCACAGGTCGAGCATCTTTCGAAATCAGGCCTCACGGCACCGCAACAGCGCGCAAGTTTCGCGTGTAGATTGAAAGCTGTATGCATTACGTTGCTATTCTATTGAAGACACGTGTCCCTATCATACGTAGCTTCCACACACAACCCTAAGTATGTATATGAAGAAGCACACACAACCCTATGAGAGAAGCAGTCAGCAAGACGTCAACATCAAACGAGACGAGCATCAGAAGTGTAGAGTTGTCTCATACCCCCGCCCCCAGGGCGTACTGGCGTGTACACCCCTTTGGTGTGAGGGCGGAGGCCATCGAACGCAAATTACTATAGTACCATCACGCGAGTCGACAAGGATCAGAGGGGCGGACACTCACTAGGTTCGGAAGCGTGCTTGATGCAGACGAAACTGAAAGACATATGGTGCGCGGAGTGCCAGAAGCGTGGCGGAGCAAATTTATCGCCAGACGTTGTGGCTGTCTATTTGTACATGTGACACAGACCCCGGGGACCGCTCCCTGTACACGCTCTAGCGCCTTGGCACTCGTTTATATGTTCCCGTCTCGTAGATATCATCTCTGTAGTTCAACCCTTCATGCTTTGACTCGCCTGGCGTGCCTTCATGAACTCCGCCTGGATCGCAAGGAACTTGGCCACGATGGGGCGCGCGATGAGCTTTTGGTGCCACCTTTTATACCATGAACGCGCCGTCAGCCTCTCTCTCCGCACTAGCAGCGTTTCGTACATAGATTGAGAACTTACTTGAAGACGCTGGGAAACTCCTTCTCTACATCTCCTCCTTCAACGCCTTTGAGCGCAAGGTGGATCGCCCCCTCGTTCCACCTGGATAACAGCACGGTTAAGATACCTCTAAAAGCTAGAGAGCAGGCAGGCAGAGACGTACGGAACAAACGAGAGGTCCGCGATGGTCAACTTCCCGCCAACGAGCCACTCCTGCTTGGACAGCACGCTCTCGAGCACGCCGAGGACACGGAGGATTTCCTTCTGGTAGCGCTCTATGGCGCTCGGGATCTTCTCGCCGTGGTAGTTGAGGAACCACATCGCCTGGCCGAAGTATGGGCTGCAGTCGCATCATGGTCATCACCTCGTACTGGCGGAAAGAAGGCGATGATTCGAACGCACCCCTGGCCGGAGGCCTGGTAGAAGAGCCACTGGATGAGCGAGTACCGCTCATTCGGGTCCGCCACGCTGAGCTTGTGCTCCGTGTCATACTTGTCGACGAGGTAGAGCAGGATTGCATCCGACTCCCTACATGTTCGTTATCTCCACTGATTCGGCATTAATTCCATAGAGAGAGTGGACGTACCAGATGGCGAAGTCGCCATTGCTGTGGTCGACGAGGGCAGGGACACGGCCATTCGGGTTGATCTTGGTGTACGCGGGCTGCTTATGCTCGCCCTTGTAGGTGTCTATCATCACGACGTCGTAGTCGAGGCCGAGCTCCTCGAGCACCACCGCGACCTTCCTGCAGAGGGACCTGGTGTGAGTTCATGCCGACAGAGACTCAAGGGGCGGGGATGCGTACAGGGGTTGGGACCGACAACTCCGCCGTGGAGAGTGATGGGCTTGGTCTGGGACATTGTGGGTAGCAGCAGCAGCGGGTTGAATAGGACTGTTCGCAAGGTGAGTAGGAACAGAGGCTGGTTGTTTGAGGTCTGCTGGTCCCCATGCTAGCTGGACCTTTTAAGCAACGCCCACCGGGAGGTGGGGGACCAGGATGATACTCCCGCAGAGTCTACGCGATCGCCAAAACCATTACTGCTTGCTCCTAGCATATGTAATTGGACACGTACATATAAAATCGCCGGACTGCGTGCCATGCAACCGCAATACCCGCCGGTGGGGGTGGGAGTATCGGCGTATAGGGTTAATAAATCCGATCCATCGGGATACTCATCCACGTTGAGGCCTCTTGAGGGATGCAGGATACGTGCAGCCGCTCGTCAGATGACTTGTTTCAGCGCTGACTTGTCTCCGGTTGTGATATAGCCCACGGTCTTCGGATTTCAAGACAAATCGTGGCCACTTAGTAATGCGATAAACGATTGCAAAATAGAATAAGTGTGGAATGATGTGGTATATCAGCGCACGTCCAACCTGAATGCCCTACTTCCTCAAGTTCTCGGACCACGACTCGTACTCAGCCACCTCTGCCGTCAGCGTCCTGATCTTCTCCTTCACGAACAACACCGCGTCCTTCCCGAGCGGGAAGTGCATGGGAGGGTTCGCTAGCCGCGAGAGTTCGATGATCTTTGCGACGGCGGGGCCAGTATCCGCGGCGTCGAGGGTCACGAACGACTCGACCTCGAGGCCGGCAGCCTTGAGGAACGCGCCGCGCATGTGGTTCACGAGCAGTGCGGGGTTCGCGCTGTACGCGGGATGCTGCGGGACGAGCACCAAGTTCGTGCCGAGGTTGAATACAGCGGTCTTGAACGCGCCGGGCTCGACCATCGCGACCTGCGGGAATAGGTTGAACATCAGACGGCAGAGTTTTGGCCGTTCAGCGCGATACCCACCTTGATATTCCACGCGGGGTCGAGTTCCTTGGCAACCGACTCTGTGAACCCTTCGAGAGCTGTGAAGGGGTAACAAGTTCACGTTCAATCACTGCATGTACAGTTTCAAAGGGAGGGCAGTACTCACCGTGCTTAGCGGCAGCGTAGAACGCAGCGGCAGGTGCACCCGCCAGCCCCATCATAGACGTGTTCTGAAGCAGCAGCCCGCCCTGCGGCGTGTTTTCCTCGCGGAAGAACCGGATGGCGCGCTGCGAGACATGAACCGCGCCCCAGAAATTGACCTCGAGGAGGGGGCGAGCGACGTCATCGGGCATAACTTCGCCCTCACCGATCGCGGCATAGCCTGCGTTGTTGAACACGATGTCGACACGGCCAAACGCGGCCTTGGCTTGCTCGAACGCGGCGTCGATCTCCGCCGGCTGTGTAACGTCGAGCGAGACAAGGCGGAGTTGAGAAGCGGGGTACTTCGCGACGAGGTCGTCGAGCACGGTGGGCTTGCGTAGCGTCGCGACTACCTTGTCGCCACTCTCAAGGGCTTGGATGACGGTTTCGCGGCCGAACCCAGTGGACGAACCAGTGACTGTGGGGAGCAGCAGGTGAGAATGGGTCTGCACACTCAGGTCGAATACACTCACTGAGCCAGACGCGAGCAGTAGACATATCTGTTGTAGCGTTAAGTATGTCACGGTTTTGTTGACTTTGTAGAAGTTTTCGGTGGTGAATGAGATGCTGCCCAGAAGCTGGGCCTGCCCTTCTTTATACTTTCGGGTTTCTCTCGCAACGTTTGAGGTGGAGCTCTACTCCAAGGTTTTGAAATGGAACCACCGTCTGATGTCCGTCCTTGGACCTTAGTGCGCGTTCGAAGAGGCGGCATCGCTGCCGCAAGTATTCTGGCACTCCGCAATGCTCGCCGCTCTTCGCCGCTGAGTAAGGAGCATCCTAGGCTGATCTACGGGCAGTGTCTGTTCTCTATGATTGAAATGTTTGATCAGTCATGCGCGAATTCGCTAGTAGTAGCCGGCATACGTACGCGCAGAGCCGAATCGAACTCAACGTTTCGAAAGACTGCAATAACACAGCCACAGTGCTTTCTTACTCATTGATGCCCGGCATCAGCTTCGCCAAGCGCACTTTTCGAGAGAGGCCGACACGAAAGTTGGGTAGGCGCCTCTATTGTCTGTTACAGACTCTTTCCCATCCAGGAGAGAGGCTCGAAGAGAGAAAGATACTGCCGTACAAAAGCCCCCCAATGTTATCTGCCACTGGCACTAGCGTCACCAAGTGTGTTGGCGGATAGTCTTCAGTGTGCCTGCAGTAGCATGGGGTTTACCTTACTATCCATATCGTTGGTAAAACAACAGCATGTTGGAAGCGTATGTCGTGACGATATTCAGCGTGATGTTTCCGACCTTTGCGGCAGTCTGTAGAGCAAGAGTGAAGTCGACGCATCTGGGATTTTGGGCGTTTCGTATGATGAGTTGGAGACCCCCTGACACCCTGTTCACCGCGCGCTACGAACGCTCCTTCGCGTTCTCTGACTGCTACTATAACCATCCCTCGATATATTCCCTCCCTCACCTTCCTAGTATCTCTGAGTTGTGCAACCTCTGTATTCTCGCGTATGAGAGCCTAATACCTCTGAGGACCTTCTTCTTCTTGGCTACATGCTCGGCGACGCTGTGGTGACAATGCCGACTGATTTGCGTCCGACCACAGCCTTTGAGCTGGAGTCGTCTGAACAGCCTCCTCCAGCACCGAAGGGGCTTGCCAGGCTGACTGTCACCATACCTTCTTCGTACAGCGCGCAAGTCAAGGCATCCCAACATCCCCCGCCGCGATGGAGAACCTTGGAATTCTATGCGTACTATATCGTCATAGGCGTGATTGTCCCCGTGATGATCTGGATACCCTGCAGGCTTAGCTTATGTGAGTGCTTATGCGGCCATTTCTTAGACGTGCGCACTAAACGAAGTAGCAACACATCCCAACTTCCCTATCTTTGAGAGACGATTGTCGCCAGGGTGGATATTCGGGCGCAGAGTGGTCAGTACATCATATGCTCAGGAGATGCACGTCTTTACCACCAAACTAACACCTGTCATAGGATAATAGCGACGGCCAATATCGTTCGTTCCGGTCTGGTCTTCCATCACTCGCGCTGCTTGCAAGTGCGTTCCTCGGCCTGAAGTACCTATATACCTTCCTTGCCCGCCAAGTCCGCCATGCCACCGATGGCACTAACTTATATCAAGTCCCCTTCCTCGTCGCGTTTTCTATTGCTATGCTATTCGGTCTCCACGGCACCAGCGCACTCAAGGTGCTCCTCATCATATCCCTCAACTACATCATAGCAAAGAGTACCTCGGGATCAAAGTCAAACCCCATCCTGACCTGGGTGTTCAACGCCATCGTCTTATTCAGTATAGACCGAAATTCCGGGTTCAAGTTCGCTTCTCTACACCCCTTACTGTCTGACCTAGTGCGTCCTCCTCTTACGCCTCGCTGCTTCGCTGACCTGACCAGCGTCCGGACATAGGATGCCTGGCAGGGAGCGTATCCACGATGGTGGATTAGCTTCAACATCACAATGCTGAGGCTCATCTCGTTCAACATGGACTACTACTGGGCATGTAGACGTGTCGGTCCGCGTGATGTGAGTGCTTACCGAGGACGCATTCGCGTCAGCTTGCTCAGATATCTTCATAGTCAGGCGGAGTGATATCAGACAAGTATAGACCGCGCGTGCCACATTCGCTGGAGTTCTACTCATTCGCGAACTATGTCGCCTATGTGCTGTATCCGCCTTTGTACATCGCGGGGCCTATAATGGCGTTTAACGACTTCATTTGGCAGGTAACACCCCTTCGCCTTAGCAAGGGAACCAGCTGATTGAACGAATTTCTCGTAGTTACGCAGACCGTTGGAGATCTCAACTCGGTCAAAATTGGGCTACCTCGTGCGCTTCGTTGCGTGCATACTGATATTCGAAACCATCTTGCACTATATGTACGTCGTCGCTATCAAGGATACGAAGGCATGGGCAGGCTATTCAGCAGCCGAGCTGAGCATGGTGGGCTTCTGGAGCCTCATCGTTGTCTGGCTAAAGGTAATGCTCCTCTGCTCCCCCCTTTCTGTCATAGCTCACACTACTCTTCTCTAGCTTCTCGTCCCGTGGCGTTTCTTCCGTTTATGGGCCCTGTTTGGAGGAATCGATCCGCCAGAGAACATGGTGCGCTGCATGGCGAACAACTACTCTACGCTCGGGTTCTGGCGCGCGTGGCACCGGAGCTACAACCTCTGGATCACGCGCTACATCTACATCCCACTCGGCGGCACCCAGAATCGCTTGTTCACCGTCATACTGGTCTTCACGTTCGTCGCACTCTGGCACGACCTCTCCTTCCGCCTACTCGCGTGGGGATGGCTCGTGAGCTTGTTCATAATGCCTGAGATTGCGGTACGATTCCTCGTACCCGCGTCGAAGGTATGTACCGCGTTTTGGGTCTGTTGCGCGTTCCAGAAGCTGATTTCCTGTAAAGTATGGCGACAGGCCGTGGTACAGACATGTCGGCGCCATCGGTGCCATCTTGAACAACCTGATGATGATGACAGCCAACCTCGTTGGCTTTGTTATCGGTATAGACGGCACCAAGTACATGCTGCACCAAATCTTTGACAGCTGGGAAGGTTCGTGCAAAACATCTGCAGCATCCACTGTCGCTAAAATATGCTCTTAGGCATCAGATATCTCCTTTTTGCGTGCGCATGCATATACACCGCAGTACAAGTTATGTTTGAGTACAGGTGCGACCAGTCTGCGCCTTATATATATATTACATTCTGACGACCTTTCGACAGGGAGGAGGAGGCGCGGCAAGGCATCTCTCGTCGTTGCTAACACAGCACGCGTCTTCGCGGGCATACTGTACATCGTGTTAATGACATTGCAATATCCCGCCGCGCCATCAGCCTGCGAATGAGGAACTGTTGTGGAAGCGAACCGAAAGCACGAACGAACCAGGCTAGTGGAGGCTAGTGGGCTAAGTGGGGGCTATAAATTTCGGAGCCGCACATCGAGGCATAGGTGCCTGTCCCGACGGAGTTTAGCGCAGATGTGACCGTGACGGCATCACAGGGGCTTCGCGGGCGTCGGCAACTACCGGTAGTAGTGCGCTGGTCTTTTCCTCGTCGCGACCTTCCGTCTCTCTCCAGCTGCGCAGAAGCAACGACACTGCGGTAGAAAGCCCTCGTGCGGATTGAAACTGACATCCTTTCTATGAGTGTATCTTTGCTTTTTCCTCCTGCTCTGCCGCCTTCAACGGAATACCTGCCAACGCGACCTATGGTGGTACCTACCATGCGGTCGCGGCTTTGGTATCATACAACGGCTTACTCGGGCTCGTCTTGAAAACACCTAGGCCCTATATAGATATTGTCAGTCATTTCCAAGCATGCTATATTTGTCGTCCGCGCAGTGTACTAACCGCTTGATCTATAGGTCTTCTAGGTTGCGCCCGAAGTCCGCCTAGACAAGTCAACGATCCCCCTAATACGTCCGCTGTGCTCTGGCTACCCATCATCACTCTGGTGCTACGCCTCGGTAATCGTCTGCAGGGGGCCATTCTAGCTACTGCTAAGTGTATCCTGAACTCTTCTCCGCGCTGTCTGGGCTAGTCTGGAACTAAGCCGTATGAATATCCGGGGATACAAAGTCAAGCCATCACTATCTAGGCACGCTGCGTCGGTCGGCCTCCCCACCATCCACACATCGCCTGTCTCGGCAATGTAATGTTGCGCGGGCAACAATGCTCACGTCTGGTGCGGCGTGCGCCTAGGCGTGTACAGCGCTGTACAGCGACAGCCCGCCGAACGCCCATAAATCGCTCCCGAAGGGCATGTCTTCACACGTCAGCTGCCCCTCCGTCTGCGTATCAATGCGGATCACTGCAAATACCAAGCAACAGGTGAGCGACACTTACTCGCGTGTCTTCTGCAACATTGAAATTGGCAAGGCACGGTGCGTGAGAAGGCCGAGTCTGCACGGAGGAGCATGTCTGCAGACTCTCCCCACCACAGGGACCAGCCAGTGGCCCGTTCACGCTCGGAGCCATCGTGAGAGCAGCTGCTCACCATTGTATACCACCCATTAGCTCGCAGATCAGCAGCGCGCTGCGCGAATGACAGGACCTTGGCGCCCCGCCTCAAACGGGGCGTCTTTGGCTTCGTCGTGCCTGTGGCAGGCAGCTACTTTCTGGCAGCGTACGGCAGCCATCAACTATCCGCGATCTAGAACCTTAACCTGCCCCCGGGCGTGATAATCAAATAGCGCACTGATGTCATATGCCGGACCGTCGATACGTCCACGGAGACGCGTCTTGTGAGTGAGCGAGACCCGCGCTGAACAATGCCTCGCAGGTTCGCAAGACAATCGCAAGGACGCCAAGTCGGATGTCGGTGATGGTGGTGTGTGCCAGCGGGAATGGTGGCTGGCTGCCGGAACGTCAGCCGCCACGCGTTTCAGCTGTAGTAGCAAAGTACACGGAGCGCGCAGCACGGACAGGCCCTGTACCGCGCGGATCCCTCAAGCCCTACGCCGAGGCAAAGCGGTTAGTCTTGGGGGAGCTTGGCCCCTTGCCCTTGCCCAATGCATGCTCAGCAGTGGCGAGCGTTTGGCGAATGTCGCAACGCCCGCTTGGAGGCCACGCGAATGCAATACGGGCTTTCCACCTCCGAGACGCCATCAGGATCTTGTGTTGTTGTGTGCATGCGAAGGACCGCAGATGCGCGCGGCCAGTACGTGTTGTGGTATGTGAGTCCGCCGATGGTCTCATCAATCGTGACCCTTGTTGATCTACTGCTTTTCGTTTACAGGCTGAGGCTAAACGTGCTCCCCGGACAATGTCTCGAGAGCACGAAAACTCATGCGGATGCGTGTGAAACTGCGTGAAACAATCTGAAGACGAGCGGCTCCTCTCTTCCTCGCCCCCGGACTGTACAAGGCCACGACTAAAAATATAACGGCGATGCTTCGGTGTGGCACAGTGTGTCGTCAACGAAGCCTTTCATTATCCAGACAGCGTCATCTTCCGGCCATGTTCCTCCTACACATTTTTAGCCATTTCCATTGATTTGTTGCGCCCTCCAGTGCACGCGTTGCGCTATTCATACCCGGTAACGGTGTCCGGCAGCTGACGGCGTTCTTCTGGGGGTAAGCAAGGCAGCGCGGAGCCCGCGCGGGGTCCGCGACCCTAGCCGGACGTAGTAACGAGACCCGAAACTGAACTGGCAGCGCGCGGGCGTCTGAGACTAGCGCGCGGCGGGGTCCCTGATTGCGATGCGGGAGCGCCGGGTACATAAACGCGGTGCATGGGAAGGAGAGGGCCGGTGCGCTGATCCCCTTCTTCCCTGCTCTTCTCTGATGTCGTTCATTCCCCTCGTGCCTCTGATATGCGCCGTGCTGGCTGCGGTCCTCTTCAGAATATGGCGGACGTGCATCCGTGTCCAGCGCAACCCTCTCCGCAGCCTCCCCGGGCCCAAGAGCCCCAGCCGCCCGCTGGGCTTCGCCTGGCAGTTCTGGCACACCGATCCGACGGAGCTGCACGAGGAGTGGGTCAAATCATTCGGCCGCACTCTCTCCTACCGCGTTCTGTCCGACGTCTGTCTGTTCACGATGGACACCAAGGCTCTCTCGCACATCCTCACGCATGACACCGAGTTCCAGAAGCCGTACGTCGTGCGCTCGTACATCGCGGAGCTCGTCGGACTAGGTGTGCACCTCCGCGTTCATTTAAATATTATGCCGCACGCTCAACTGACTTCTCTTTGAGGCACGCTATTAACCGAGGGTACGCCCCCGCGCACAACGTCTCAATGCCGTCTTGAACTCGCTTCTTACCGTTCCTACAGGTGAGCAGCACCGAAGACAAGTCAGTCTATTCTTATCTCTCAGTTTTGTCTGTCATCTGACATCATCAACCCTGACTGCAGCGCAGGGTTGTAGTGAGCATCATTGCTTTGTTTGACTGCGTTACGTGGACTGAAAGACAGTGGTGTAGAATCCGGCATTTGGGCCCATGCAGATACGGGAGTTCACAGACCTCTTCCTCTCGAAGGCGTGTCAGGTGCGTTGTATTAATAGGGTGGGTGCCAGCGCACCTCCGCTGACTCAGGACATCCGATAGCTGCGCGATATACTTTCGCTCGAGGTCGATATGCATGGCAGCGTCGCACAGGTAGACATGTTTAACTGGCTACACAGACTCTCGCTAGACATTATCTGCGAAGCAGGTGGGATTCCCGGCGTATATTCTGACGCGACTGAGAATTAACCATCCCTTCCAGCCTTCGGATACGACGTTGGCACTCTGAATACAGAGTCAAGGTCGAACGAGCTGAGCGACGCTTTCCGCCTGGTGGCACAGACCGTAACCCGCATGGAAGTATGGCCCATGCTCCGATTCTTCTTCCCGATACTGCGTAAATTTGTGCGTTCCCTTTCGCCATCCTTGCGCACGGGTTCTGACAGACTCGGTGCAGCCCGAAGAGCAGTCACGTCGGTTTGCCAAGGCCCGTAGGGTCATGGGCGAATTTGCGCGAATCCGCATCGACGAGAAGAAACGCGAGATGGCGGACAGCAAGATCGGCAAGCACGTTCGTCGGCGGCGCGGCGACTTCCTCACCCTCCTCGTCGAGGCGAACATGGGCTCGAACCTCACCGAGGGGCAGAGATTATCTGACGAGACTATTATTGATGGTCTGCATGCTTTCTTGATATATGCGGCCATCGGATCACGCTAACGCGTTTGTTGACATTGATAGAATGCAGAACGTACGTCCTCGGATCACGCGACATCAGCAAGGCCCTGGGCTGACCCATTTGGACAGTATTCTTGTTGCCGGCCACGACACGACAGCGATAACGCTGTCGTGGTTCCTCTACAATATAGCACTCTATCCTAAAGTCCAGGAGAAGCTTCGTAACGAGCTGCTCACTATTGGCACCGACCACCCTACCATGGAGGAGCTTTCCTCCCTCCACTACCTCGACTGCGTCCTGCGCGAGGTCATCCGCCTCCACCCCGTCCTCCCCTCATCAGTCCGAATAGCCACCGAAGACACGCTTTTGCCGCTAGGCGAGCCCGTCAACATCAACGGCCAGGCACACGACCGAATCCTGTACGTACCTTGGCGCCCCGCCCGGCTCCCCACTAACTAACTGCGTAACGCGCTGCCACAGGCTCGAGAAGGACACGCTTGTCGTGATCTCCATCCTCGCCATGAACAGGGACAAGTCGCTCTGGGGCGAAGACTCGTTTGAGTTCAAGTGCGTCGCGCCACACGCGTTTCACCCGCTGCAGCTGACCGCCCCGGCCGCCCCCACAGGCCCGAGCGCTGGGACAACCTCCCCGAGACAGTGTCGAGCATTCCCGGCATCTGGGCGAACAACCTCACGTTCATGGGCGGCCAGCACGCGTGCCTCGGCTACCGCTTCTCACTCAACGAGTGCGTCTGTGCTCCCCCTTCCCCCCTCGCGGCTTGCTTCCTACACACCATATGCTGACCCGTTTGCTCTCTTAGGACTAAGGTCACGGTGTACACGCTCCTGCGCGCGTTCGAGTTCGGGCTCGGGCTCCCCGCGGAGGACGTGGGGCGCACGCCGACGATGCTGATGCGCCCCATGCGCCTTAGCGACCCCGACGCCGGACCACAGCTGCCCATGCTCGTGCGGCCGTACAGGCACGACTAGATTGTTCCTCGGAGCGCGCGGCGCGTCCCGCGTCGGTGTATCGATGTCTGAGGTGTGTACGGCTGGACTTGGAGACTGGATTGCACGCGTGGGCGGGCGGACTATCTTATGTGTAACCTAATCAGCACCATCATCACCGTAGCGAGTACACTTATTCATTCATACTATCATCTATGCATGTTTGTCTAGCTCTCGGTCTTCTGCAGATTGTTGGCCAGCGCCGTGAAACATCCCGCTCGAAGCTTCTCGCGACGGACACGAGACCTCGGGGACACATCCTGGGCCGCCCCCGACACCGACACCCCCGAAGAAGGTGAAACGTCGGTGAGGGCCCGCCACTCACCGTCGGGCTTGTGCGATACCTTACCGCCACCACCATCACTTGGGCGCTGCCTGAGCCGCCGTCGTTGCACCCTCCTGAGATGCAGATTGATAGAGTCTGATAGAGCTTAACTCTGCTAGATTTTCGTGTTGCACTCTATCATTATGCACCGCAAACGAGCCTGACTATCACGGTTGCCCCACAACTCTGATCAGTGTTCAGGAATCAGTAGTGCTCTTGCCAGATACTCTTGCAAAGCGCTCATGAAGGCTGTAGGCGCGGTTACACACCAGTTGCTGCGTCGATGTCCAGGATACACTTGCAATGAAGGATGTCGTGGAAGTTCCGTGGTATACCGTAGAAGTCCGTGTCATACCGTAGGACATACATTGTTCCACCAATAATTACTACACATCGTACACAACCGCTCCGAGGCCTCTTCGGAGCAGCACACAATTTGGCGCCCGGCGCCCGGCCTGAGCACCCCCGCGCGACAACGCGGACCCATACACGTCCCCAAAAGTCCGCAAGAAGACACAAGAGACACAGGAAAGCAACGTGCCGGGATCCGAAGTCCAGGGAGAGCCTCACAGGTGCGCGTGGAGGCGCGCGTGGTGTGCGCGGCCGGCCGTGCTGACGAGCACCTGCGCGATCGCCTCTCCGAGCCCCTCGGGGTTTTCCTGGAGCACCTGTCACGCCACGCAATTCAGTCACTTCCCCAGAACAGGCCACACGCGCAGGCCAGGGCACCGGGGCTGGTGGATAGAAGCAGGGAAGGGGGCACGTACAAAGTGGCCCGCGTCCGGGACCTTCTGCACAGAAGCCGGCGGACGCACGCCCATCACGGACTGCGGGATGTATTCCGGACTGGGGTGCGGGTGTCAGCGTCGGGTCGGGGGCGTGCGTGCATAGCGCGGGATTACGAGAGCCACGCACATGAGGTCGGCCCGCCCGCCGAGGATGTAGTGGATGGGCACCGCGCGGTCGAGCGACGCGATCCGGTCGACGACGGTGTAGTAGACCTCGTCTTGCGAGTACGCACACCGCTCGTGGTCCTTGCTGCACGCCAGTGTCACCTTCGTGACCGGCTTGCCCCCCTTCGGGTCGGGGACGGACACCTGGCGGAGCCCGTGGCGCTGCGGACGGCAAAGGTTAGCCCGTTCCACCTGCCGTTCTGGTGCTCAAGGGGCATGCCGCGCACCACAAACAGCTCCCGCTCACGCGCGTCCCACATCGTCCACGGGAAGCGGTCCTCAAAGTAACTTTGTGCTTCTTCCGGCGAGTTCCATGTGTCGCGCCTCTTGGAGATCGCCTTGTTCATCATCTTCAACGCTCCCTCACGCTCCTCTAGATTCGCATTGTACACCTCACGCGTGATGAGCGCAGGCTCGATCAAGATGATACTCTCGTAGTTCACACTGGGCAACTCGTCCGCGATCGTCGAGAGCATCCTACGCACGGATCGCACAAGTAATTAAGTGAGCGCCCATCCCGTATCGCGATAGACTAGGAAGACGTACACAGCAGACGTGCCAAGCGAATGGCCGATCCCGACCAGTCTATGCCCGTCCAAAGCGCCGGTCGCGACAAACGCTTTTAGCCCGTCTGCATACTCGTCCACCGCTATCGTCCCCCCGCATGACATCACATCAGCCCCGCCCACACATCAGAGCAGCAAAGCAGAGCGGTGCACTCACGGAGCCCGGTGGTAAGGGGCGCGAGTTGCGCGGCGTTGAGCGCGGACGCCTCCCCATGGCTCTGCATGTCAAATGCCCATGCTTCGCGCAGGAGCGGCCGACCCGTCTTGGGCTCCTTCTGCGCGAATAGGTACTGTATCGTGGGCTCCCATGCTTCCTTGACTATGGCCAGTAATCCGGTGAGTTACCGTCGAGTTACGCGATACGAGCGAGGGTTTCGGGCGGGACAGCGCCACAGGTGCAGAAATCATGTCGCCTAGCGTTAGCTCGCGCCCAAGCTGAACGATAAAGGTAGATAGCAAAGGAGCGATGGATGGGGAGATGGAATACGGGCAAGGGGAGTGGTTGAGACTTACCGGAGCCTACACAGTGGAAGAAGAGGGCGGTGAGACCGTCGGGATTCCCTCTCTCTGGGCTGTAGCACTTCCCGACGAAGCGCAGCCCTCCGGCGACGCGGCGCGAGGGGAACAGAGGGGTCACGGTGGTCGTCCGGTATGCCATTTCTGCGTTCAAGGTCAGGTGCGTGTCAATGGAGCAGCGAGGGGTGAAAGCAGGTGAAAGCAGTAGCTTGTCGTCGGAGATGCCGAGTCGTCAAGACTGTCTTAATCTACGTTGCGAATCGCGCGCCTAGGTCTGCGTCTGAGTCCGAGCCATGCACACCAGTGCTCTTCTGTGATGTAGCACGATCCGGGGATATTGAACGGACTGGGCCGGTACGCACTCGCGTGATACTCTGGGCGCGCTGAGAGCAGGGTAGATGGCGGCAAAGAGAGCGCTCTAGCAGGGCCGTACACCGTGCGACGCCGGCGCTACTCACTCGTGCTTGTCACGTGCCGGATGAGCGCGCGAGCGCCGATTCTAATTCAGTCAAGTTCGCTAGCTCTTACGCTCCTGCAGCTCCCATGGGCGCAACAGCAGCTCAGGCCAAAATATGGCCTCAGGGTCTGAAACCGTGTAACATGGCAGTGTGCAGACGCGCGCGACTATGTATATTCAGTGCGCGACATTGCTACGTGGGCAACCCATTTCTCCTGCCACTTCAATTAACACATACTCAACTACTCATCCATGGTTTTCAGCACCTCTACGATCAGCCAGCTGTTCCCTTCTGGCCAGGCTAAGGAGGGATTGCATCTCGTTGCGAAGTGCTACACCCCGGAAAACAGCAAGACAGAAAATGGGATTACTCTCATCCTCCTCCACTGCGCAGGATCACGTACGTCTCGACTGCGAGGGCAAGACGCGCTATCCTCTCACGCAGGATATGCTCTACAGACAAGGAATCTTGGGAGCCCTCCCTCGAGCACCTCTTCGCCAAAACGGCCGCTGATGGCTCCCCGATAATTCGCGAGGCGTGGTCATTCGAGATGCAGAGCCACGGGGAGGCCGCGATCAAGAACGAGGCCGCGCTGAACGGGATCGGAGCCCCCCTCAGTAAGTGCCAGAAGCGCAGCGCCATCCGCCTCGCTGACCCCCGCGCGTACCACGCATGAAGCCGTCGAGGAGTACGCGGACGGCGTGAAGCGCTACATTGCAACCGGCGCGTTATCCGGACACAGGCTCGTGGGCATTGGCCACTCGAACGGCGTGACTGCACTGTAAGCCATCCTGCTATCCCGCGCGCAGCACATGTGCTGAAGGGCGACCACAGGCTCCTTACGTCGATGTCCGACGCGCTCCCCGGGGTGAAGTACGAATCGATGGTCCTCATCGAACCCCCCCTCGTCACGCGTGAGGTGTTCGACGCGAACCTCGAGGAGCGCGAGGGCGCGCTCCGGTATCTGTCCACGTCCATCGCAAAGCGGCGGGACACCTGGGAGTCGCGCGAGGACGCGCTCAAGTACTTCGGGAAGCGCTTCCCCTGGATGGCGTGGCACCCGAAGGTGCTGGAGCTCTATGTGGTACGCCCCGCCTTTCATGTCCGCGCGGCGCCCGCGGTCTTGGACTAACGCAGCTATGTACGACAGCGCTACGGGCTGCGCGAGGTGCCTGTGCCGGGCAGCGACCCCGCGCAGACGCAGGTGACGCTGTGCTGCACGAAGACGCAGGAGCAGGACACGTACGTGCACGTGAAGCCGCACTTCGACGTCGTCCCCACCATCCGCGACATCCCCGCCGCGTACCCGCTCCACTTCGTCTTTGGCGAGCGCAACGACTTGATGTGCGTCTGCGCTCTGCGGAGCGATTGCGTGTCTGTACTGAGTTTATGCCTTGTCACAGCCAGGAATATGTGCAGCAGTCCATTCTCGACCTCAGGCAAGCGCCCTCGGTGCGCAGAATCCCGGGTAGTGGCCATTTCGTGCGTGTTTCTCGCTTTCCATCCCGCCCATGCGCGCACGCGCTGATGCTCTCTACAGGTTCTGCAGGAGAACCCGGAGGGCCTGGCGGAGACCATCGGTGAAATTCTGACTGGTATGGTGCAGCTCAAGGCCAATCTCTGAGACACACTGAGAGAGCGTCGCGACACCCACAGCGTTGCAGGTGTAGATGGGACGTATCCAGGGGAGCGGTTGTTCGTAGTTCTTTGGAAGCACGATTGCATGACGAAAGCGGTTTTCAAGAGGTCTTGATCGTTGAAAGGGCCTCCTCCTTAAGCGCGACCTGGATCATACCCTGCAAGTCCAATCCACTGGAGGAGGCTGCTACATATGCAGACGGCGATGGCGGGCGTGCCAAGTTGACCTCCGACAGATCTGCATGTCCCTCATCACAACGATCGACAGGGTGGGGGATGGTGTAGCAAAGATCACGCCGCCTGCAGCCCGTAACACCATCCACAACTTGTTTCAGCATTTACAAGGTAATCTTAGTTCCTCTCAGTCCAAAGCCGAAAGTGGCGCAACGAATTCAGAAACAGCATCGCACAATGCCACACTCACGACCAACGGCCAAGCTTGCAAAGCTCCAACCCCAAATAGAAATGGCGAAGACCGAAGAAGCGTTCCACTTACCTCCAGGACGCGCTCAGCCCACCAGTCTGCCACCCAGAGAGAATGAGTACAGGTGATGCTACACGAACGCAGTACATCTGAACGAGCGGACAGAGGTTACATAATAATACGCCAACAAACACTACGAAGGGGACTCGGGCGCGGCCACGCCCCGCACGCGCCCGCGGTGGGCGGGCTCGGTTGGCGAGTCCGCGGTGGCCTGGCCTGCGTGGAGAAGCAACGGGAGCCTGGGTTGAATAGGGGGAGGTGGTGCGGTGGTGGTGCGGTGGTGCGGTGGAGGGGGATGACGCGGGGAGTTCGAGGTAGAGCGCGGCGGAGGGTGGCGGAGGGGAGCGTCGGGTGTCGTGGGCGGGTCGTGGGCGGTGAGAACAGACGGACGGGCGGCGCACATGAGACGCGACGCGCCGCCTACGCGTCCCACTCGTGGCGCATCGCGCGGTCCGACGCGTACTCGAGCGCGGAGTCCGCGCGCGCAGGGTCGCCGTCGGGCGCGCCGTCCATGTACGTCTCCTGCGTGACCTTGACGTCGATCACGGTCTGCATCGGCGCGGCGTTCATCTGCAGCACCGCGTTACGTCGCGGCGGCGGAGGGGGAGAGCGAGGATGAGGCGCGCGGCGACGCGCTGCGGCTGGCCGGGGCACGCACCTTCTGCTGCCGCCCGTGCAGGCGCGGCGACGCGGGCCCGAACTCGAGCGCGTGCGAGGCGCGGTCGAGGGCGCGCGGGTCGATCACCTTGAGTCCGAACGAGCCCGTCTCGAAGCCCTCGAGGCCCTTGTCGATGAGGGAGCGGCGCGAGTTGAGGCTGGGGGTAAGCGCGGTCAGCTGCGTGACTCTGGGAGACTAGTGGTAGTGGGGGACTTACACGGCGAGGAGCGAGTTCGCGTACACTACGGGGGTCGGTCAGCCATAGATCTCGAACGGGCATGTACGCATAACGTACTCTTCGTCGCGGGCACCGTAATGGCAGCCCAGATGAGGGTGTGAGAGGCCGCGATAGACTGCAGGACGAAAGGGTTAGTGGCGGGCCGGGCGCCCGCGCCGCCTGATGGAAACAGGTATCACTGGAGCTCACGCAGATGAGAGCGGCGAACGTCAGAACGCTGCAACGGCGCGGATCTGATCAGACTTCCATTCCCCGGGGTGGGAGTGCAGAGACGGGGGACAGGCATACCTCGTCGACAGGCCTGTCAGGAGGGAGGGAACACGCCGCGGATTAGTGCACCCGTTCGGGCTGATTATCAGCGTGCATCACGTACCAGTGTTAATTGCGTAGACCATCAGCACATCCACCATCGAGTCCGTCCTATTTCCACCGACCCAGCGTCAGCGAAATTGCACACCCCGGGGGCATGAGATAGGAGCGGCGGCACGCACCGCTTGAACCCGGTGCGGCTCCGCCGGAGGTAGTACGTGAGGATGCTCGTCGCGACGAGGTCGACGAGCAGCGCGACGGCGAGGATGACCCAGATGAGCCACTGGAACTTGAAGAACTTCTCGAACGAGACCTGCACGAATCTGCGCACGCCAATCGCGCATCAGCGCCCGCCGCACTTAGACAGATAGACCGCACGGAAGGCGACGTACGATTCCGCGGTCGCGGCTGTGCAGCACGGAGAGGCAAATCACGAGCAGCGATCAGCATCAGCGCCGGCGGGGGACGAACGCGGTGTGCTGCTTACCCGTCGAGAAGCCTATGGGTGATGCAGTCAGTGGCTGTCTATAAACGTTTATCCAGGTGCCGCGTTCGCGCACTCACCGACTTCCGCAAGAAGAAGAAGACCCTGGGGAGCTCGGCGTCAGCAGACCGAAGGATTAGGCATCCGTAGGGAGGGGGCCAGGGACGTACAATAATAGATACGGGGAAGATATGTCCATTTCCGACTGAAGAAGCGGGTGGGGAGTGTGAGCATCGCATTGGGACAAAGGATGCTCTATTGTGCACTCACGTAGGAACAGTCGACGCGCGTAGAAGCTGTGGGGGAATTAGCCAACTGACCGAGTCGCGCGCGGGGGGACGACGTGCCAGTGTGCCACTAGGATGACGAGGCCCTGCGGGTGGTGTTGATTTCAATTGCTGCCACCATGAAACGCTGCGGATGGTACGTACCGTCTCTATGATACCCAGCTGCGGTGGGGCGTGGGGTCAGTGGAATTGGGGAGACAATGGAGCACTGCGAGACGCACTCGTATTGACCTTCATATGCGGTATTAGCGTGCATTCAAATTAGGTTCCAGTGGCGGACACTCACCAAACACCAGTGCCCTGGCTGAGCGGGTTGTCGTAGTTCGTAACCAGATAGTAGTAGCTGTCCGCCGAACGAGCACGTCAGACATTGTCCTCGCCATGCGCGATCGTCGCAGCGGCGAGTAGCACTCACCAAACATGGATGGCCGTGATCGTGTGCAACACATCCAACCCTCTGCACAAAACCGCCGTCAGCCTCCGCAGCCTCCCACGCCCCCGCAACCCGCGCGCGACTCACAGTAGGATGCCCACCTGCAAAAGCGGACAACGCCAAACAAGTCAGCACTGTTGCCCATTAAACTTGGAGGCACCGATCGCGCCGCGCGCCACAAGCGCCAGGCGCCGCACTCGATCCTCGACAGCTGTACTCGACACCCACCAATGTCTTCAGCCCGAACCCGTCTGTCGGGTACAGCCTGTAGTAGCGGTACGTTTGGTGCGTCGTGAGCCCGAACAGCCTGTCGCGCGCGCGCGCGAGGGTCAGCGTCGGGGGCGCGGCGAAAGCGAGAGAGAGGGCACGCACATGCATCCTATGCAGGTGCAGATCAGATACGCGCCGAAGGTGTTCTGGAGCGGCGGGAGCTGCGCGCGCACGATGCCCGAGAGGAGCGCGTACGTCTCGAGCACGGACTGGGGGTCCGTCAGGTTCAGCGGGATCACCGTCGGGGGGAGCGCGGTCGAGTTCGCCGCCATAGCAGTAGTACGCGGGTGTATACACTAGAGCGGGGGGAGGGGGGGCTGTCGCAAGGAGCGTCGGCGGAAGGGGCGGAGGGGGTGACGAGCGAGATCCAAGAAGCAGGAAGGCAGCAGTCGCCCGGGCGGAGGGAGCAAGCGGGCGGACGCTGCCCGCGCCGCGTATCTTAAAGCAAACGGAGCCTTCGCTCGCGGGGAGTGCACGGCAGAACAAGGTTCATCACCATCACTGCACCCCGGGGCCCACGCCCACGCCCACGCCCGCACCCACTCTCCCGTTCTCCCCAGCACCGGCGCAGATTGCCACAGATGGGCGATTGCGACGCGTGAGTGGCCGCAGCCCAGGCGCGCGTCCCGGTCTTCGCGAATCGGACTCGGAGGGGGCGCTGCTGCTGCAGTGCTTGCTGTGATCACACCTCCCGGCGGTCTCTCCCCCTTGGCGCTCGGCCATCCGCTCGGGGAGCTTATGACACTGTCGTTGGGATCCCGAGTTATCAGTACGAACGCATGTGCACGCAACATTATAACAGCCACACACCAGCCGTGCGCCGCACAGTGCACACCGTGCAGATCTGCTCGTCACCACTGCACCGCGCACTGTCGGGAATGTCAGACATACCCACCGCCGGCCGCACCGGACGCTCCGAGCGAGCGAGCGTGACGCGCGGAGGCAATACGGACGTCGAAACGCAAGGCGGCCAGGCCAAACGGCGGGACACATGCGCGCGGCAGATCTTCGACGCGTCGAGCGCAGACAGGCCATCACCCGCTCCTGATCACTGCATGTAGGCTTTCCTGGCGTCCTGCACATGCACATGTGCGCACCGCCGCTCCCACGCCCGCCCGACTCGTACTAGCCCCTCGCAATTCACAATTGCGCGCGTACATGATAGGCCCGCGGGCAGGCGCGGGTAGCGGGCCGCGGAGCGCGATTAGGCAGGCGTGCGCCTTCGCCGGAGATGTTGTCGTCTTGTCCAGCTCTGATATCGATATCCTCCCCGGGGCCTCCGGCCGGGCAGTATAATGCACCCGTAGCCCGTACCCGAGGCGCAGACACCGCGACGTTAGATCCCCGGCGCGCGTCGTGCCAGCCTGTCGCCGCTCGCGACGGCCCCGTCGAGAGGCCCAAACAGTCCCGCGCGACGTGCAGCACATGGGCGCGTGCAGTGCCTGGCGTTCAGTACTGCGCCACACCATCACCGTCGAGGCGCCGCGCACTGGACGGGTCGCTGCGTCGAGCCGCTATTCCCGACGCCCGATTCCCGATGGCGTTGGGTACCCAAAACAGAAACCCGAAACGGGATAGTCGCACTGTCGCAGGGCGGGCTGCCGCCGGTCGCAGCTCGTGTATGTCATGCGACGGTGGGGGCGCAGTCGGTGGTGTTCAATGTTCAGAATCACCGTGACATAATCCCCGCGCCGCTAGCCGACGCTCTCCGCACGTACGCACGTAAGCCTCCAGGTTTGTGATCGGCGGGTGCGCGTGCGTACGTGCGTCGGCTTACCTCAAGATCCACCTGCTGTGCAGTGTGCAGACATATGAGGTCTTCTGCAGACACACGAAACAGATCCTGTGGGCGGAGTTACATACGAAGATGGCGAGAACTGGAGCCTGGCACGTACCTACGGAGCAGCGAGCCCGTCTGTTAATGTGTGCGTGTGCGTCCATCTCGCACCTGCGTCCACCCGCCCGTTCAGCCGTCTGACCGTCCCGCTTCCCAGAATGCAAGAATTAAGCAGCCGCCGTCGCCCGAGGCACCGCGGCGCGTCCGCCCGGCACAAGTCCGAATATCTATCACCACCTCCTCGAAGGAGTGTATCCCTGATTCCAACTCCTGATGGGCCTGAGGTCTCCAGATGCAATCCAGATGCCGATGTCGATGCAGATACGTTCGTCCGGCTCCCCATCCAGCTCCTGCGCCGTTTGGCCGCCGCCGCTCAGGCCTCCGGCTCAGGCTCCTTCATTGTTCATTGTCAATGTTCAGGGCACATCCCGGCCCAGCTCCCCGGAGACACTGATAGTAGAGGTGCCAAACAGGCACAGGGCCTGGATAGCTCGCACGCCCACGTCCGAGTGCCTCGCCGGCCACCACACAGTGCCGGGTCCTGCTCCGCGACAGTGCCAATATTAATGACAGCGTCGATGACAATGCCGTTTCCGAATGCGACGCGGAGAGACGTGGGAGGGTGGGACCGTGGCGGACGCCACCGCGTCTGCCCGCATGCCCCGGCGCCGCGCGTGAGAGGCGTTGGAAATGGGCGTGGCTCGTGAGTGGCCAGTCTGAGTCTGCCTGTTGACATGGAGGAACCTCCGAGCATGAGATGAGCAGGGGCACGCGACTGGGGCAGTGCAGTGCCATCGACATCGACGTCGAACTCTCGAGAGAGCTCGAGTTCTCGCGAGGAGAGTACGAGTTCGTGCGCTGACCGGGCCTGGTGTGCGATCGAGCCCATGTTTAAGCTTCAGATTCGATAGGCTGCTGTTCCCCGTGCCGCACTAACCGCGGGTCGGAGCGCGATAACTAGAAGATCAGGCTCGAGGTCGAGGGTTCGGCCCTGAAGGTTCGTCGAGGCTGATGCTCGAGAGTGAAGCTGAGCGTTCGAAACAGATGCTCGATAGCGGGCAGGATGAATAGGGATGGGAGAGGCGGTGCGCATGCATTCACGCGCACGATCGCACCAGGAAGTCGAGGTGGACGATGGAGGAAGTGCGGGTCGACGCGTCCATTTCGCGGCTAGCGACGCGCTGGGCGATGACTGGACGCCGCATCGCAAGGTCGCAAGTTCGCTGCTGCTGCTGATTCGCCACGCGCGCCACCGCCGCCATGCGGGTTTACAGCGCAGGATGTGGATGTGCGGCCAATCGCGCGCCGTCCGCCCGGCCTCCAATATCCAAGGCGGGCCCGGGCGCAGCGCGGCGTTGGCAAGAGGGCTAGATGGCGAACCGCCGCGCTGTCAGACTGACACGATGTCGCCCGGTAGATGGATGCGCGAATTGACAAGAGGGGTAGTACCGTATTGCGGCGCCTCGGCATGGGCTCTTGGGAGGGGCTTCTAGGTTCTGGACAGCGTGATAGCACCCGATAGGCACCTTGGCAATGACAGGGCTTCTCGCGCGAACTCGAAGTCGGTGTGGGACGGGCAGGTCGCCACTTGCGGCAGGCGCGAGTGATGCAGCTGCTTCATTTCCAAGGCGATGCCGATAGCGAGCGCCGAACGCGAGCTCCGCGCCCGGAAATGGACGATGCGCGCGGGCGGTCGGGCGGCTGCTGTGCTTCTGCGAGGGTGGAAGGCCGGGAAGCAGGGCGCAGGTCGGAACCTTGGTGCGTCAGTTTCGGACGGTGGACAGCGCCAGCATAGCACACGCCCACAGCGGTGCAGAGGCCTGAGTCGGGATTTGCGAGTGTTCGTACAGCCGCAACGTTATGCGAGATGTGCTACGGGCAATCATCAGCGCTGCATCATAATTATTGTCACTTCATTTTGCCAGCACAGCACAGGAGGCACGCCGCCGCCCGGGCGCGCTAAGCGGGTGCCACATCGGAAGGCCCGCGCGGGCGAGCGAACGTTGACGAAGGGACAAGGTGCTCTCGCGAGTCGCCGGAGGAAGCGCACCTGGTGATTGGGGCAATATTGAGGATGGAAGGCAGCCGAAGCAGCCACATGCATATGCATGCCGCGAGGTGCGGTGGGGGCTCCGGACGCGGAGAATCAGCATCAGCGCAGTGCCTGCGCCATCGATGGGGTGGATTGGCTGGGAGAAATGCGTGCGTATGGCATTGGATGAGGCTTAGGCGGGTCCAGCGGCTGGTGCGATCGTCGAGTGCGGAAAGGGATCCGGGGTGCGGAGGGTCAGGGCGAAGTCATGGGATGGGATCAGTCAATGTCGAACGCGTCGTGTCGGCCTTCCATCTTACGTGAACCCGCGGCCGTGGCAGGATACGCAGGTTAAGTTGCAAGAAGCCAGAGCTTGTTGCGGCCGGCGGAAGAAGGGGCGTTGCAAGGACTCGAGTGGGCCATGTCGCGGTCTCGTTGCATGGGAGGTTGTGGTGGTCGGGGAAGAGGCGCTGGCCGACGCCTCGCTGGCGCCCTGATGCGCCACGCTGATGGCATCTCGATTGGGCAAAGGCGGGGATCGGGCATGGATCGCGGAGGAAAGCTTGTGCATTTCTGATCGGGCGCGCTGTGCGTCTTGTGTTCGCCCATCGTCTTGCAACGTCTCTTCATAACAGATCCAGTCTTCCGCTCAATCTTCTGTTGCTGTGCCCGGCTTCTCCAGTGCATGCGCAGATAGCACTCTGCTGGGCCGCTCTCGAAACGTGGAGAGCCTCTGCCTGGCCGCTGCCGGGGAGGCCGAGAGAATCCTGTTGATCAGCTGGTGCTGGGAAGAACTGAAATATCACCGTCGAATGTCACACCGGCAGCATCTTCCAACCGCCCTCCGAGTCCTGCGGCGTCTGTGCGATCCCCCCGGACATTCTCACCAGCACGCCAGAGCTCTCCCCGCCTGCATGCCACCCCTCGACCACCCGTTGGCAGCGACCCTGAGACGGCTTCCGGTGTGGCGATGAATAGTTGGACTACTCGTCCGTTGCCCTTCGGGGCGACAGACATCGGTGCAGGTGGCGATTCAGGATAGAGTTGAGATCAAGAGAAGCAGATGGGCGGCGTGAATCCGCGTGCAATTGGCATTCTGTCCACTGCGCCCAGCTGCTGCTCTCTCCTTCGCCTCCTCCGCCTGCCGCCTTCCAGCCTGATTATATTCTCCCGCTGGACGCCGCCCGCGCCGTTCATCTTTGCTTTCCCGCACCTCCCGCTTACCTTACCTTCTCTTTCTCCTCCCACCGCCAGGGGCCTGAATGGCGCGGTCTTCTTCTCCCTCCCCCTCCCAGGTCCACATCGCCATGCCTGCCTCGCCGTCTTCCGCCTCCGACGCCTCGAGCCCGACCCCGGCCAAGCCCGCCCGCCCGCCAAAAGGCTCCGCGTTCTGGCTCTCCTTCCTCGCCATCGTCGTCTGCAACATCCTCTCCGCGCTCGATGTCACCGCCGTGTCCACCACGCTGCCCACGATCACCCACGACCTCAACGGCGACAACGACTTCGTCTGGGTCGGCGCCGCGTACGGGCTCGCGAGCACCGCGATGCTCCCCTTTTGCGGCAGGCTCGCGGACGTGTTTGGGCGGCGGCCGATCATGATGCTCTCCGTTGCGTTCTTCTTCGTGGGCAGCGCGCTCAGTGGCTCTGCGCAGAACATGAACTGGCTCATCGCCGCACGAAGTGAGTACTCTCTATGGGTGCGAGAGCCGCGGCTGATCGCGCGGACTGTGCAGCCGTGCAGGGTGTCGGAGGCGGCGGAATCATCAACATGTCTTCTATCATCGTCTCCGACCTGGTGCCCCTCGTTGAGCGCGGGGCGTACCAAGGTATCGTCGTCCTCGCTTGGGCCTTCGCGGCTGCCATTGGCCCCATCGTTGTGAGTACATGTCTCGCTCTCCATCTTTGCAAGTGCGGCGGTAGGCATCCGCCATTGGCAATGTGCATCGAAGCGAGTTTGCAATACTGTCGGAGTCCTCTGCGCGCTGTGGCTTTCAATACTCCTCGGACTTGATCTCTCCGGCTCGCTAGAACTGCTCTCGCTTGCGCGTCTGGACTTGTCTCCGGCAGCACTCTTTGAAACTGGGCCTGGCGTCCCGTCTCGACAACGAGCGCTGCTGCGTATCCATCTCACGACGGGGACGATCCACCCTGACGTGTGGCAACCGCTAGCACTGTCACCGGGGGCAGCCGTCCGTACAACATCCCGTCACACATCAAACCTCTCGCCGAATGTGGTTGCCTTGGGCGCGACTGTCGTATTCTGGATGCATCCCGAATGGAGCAATCACCCGCGGAAACCAGTGGTGGCCCAAGCTGAGACACCGAAAGTACCATCGGACTTTGGGAACGATGTATTTTCGGTGTAGCATCTTGCTATACACCTCCGTGCTCGCGGTGTATATCGTTGTCTCCGAGCTCGGAGGTCGCTATTCGTCTCGAGCACTGATGTCTGCCAAAGCGCGGGTCGCCGTCGTGTCGTCGCAGCATACACGGCGCCCCTCTCCCTCCGCCGCAGCGCATGGTTCGGCCGATTTATCCCAGGCTGCAGTTCGCTCACACACGGTTCATAGGGCGGCTCTCTCGCGCAGAAAGCGTCCTGGCGCTGGCTATTCTGTAAGCACCTCCGGCAGCGCCACAACGGCTAGCCCTGCTCACCACGCACTACGCCCAGACATCAACCTCCCGCTCGCGGGCGCGGCGTTCGTGCTCGTCGCGATATTCCTTAGGGTGCGCACGCCCGAGGGATCACTCCGCTCCAAGCTCGCGCGTGTCGACTGGATGTAAGTCCCCCCTCTGCCGCAGCGAGAGTTCGACCACCGCTAACACGCCGTTTGCAGCGGAAACGCGATAATCGTCGCGGGCACGACGCTTGCGCTCATCGCGCTGACGTGGGGCGGGATCACGTACCCGTGGGTGAGCACGCACGTGCTCGCGCCGCTCATCATCGGGGGCGCGCTCATCGTCGCGTTCTTCGTGTACGAGACGTGCGTGCCGCGCGAGCCGACGCTCCCGCTCGACGTGATCAAGAATCGGACCAGTCTCGGCGGGTGAGTGCAAGTTGGTTCGTGTACAGGGATGTGGCTAACAGGAGCAACACCAGATACATCGAGACGTTCTTCCATGGGATCGTCAGTGTCGCGGCGATCTGTAAGCCCGCTCTCCCTCGTGCTTTTCCGACCACCACTAACCCGCCGCGCAGACTACTTCCCAGTATACTTCCAGGCGTGCCTACTCTCGAGCCCGATCGGGTCGAGCGTGAAGATCCTGCCGACGGCCATCGTGTCCTCGTCGTTCTCGCTGTTCAGCGGTATCATGATCAAGCGGCTGAACAAGTACCGTCTCGTGAACTTTGTCGGCTGGACGCTCGCCGTCATCGGCTTCGGCCTGCTCACGACGCTCACCGCGGACTCGACCGCGGGCGAGTGGGCGGGGTACCAGGCGCTGCAGGCGGCCGGATCGGGCACGATTGTGGGTGTTGTTTTTGCTGCAGTAGTGGATGGGACTGACGTATGTGTGGTGCAGTGGGCTAGCACGATCTTCCCAATCCTCGCGCCACTGCCAGTGACGCGCGCCGCGCCCGCGCTCGCGTTCTACAACTTCATCCGCACATTCGCCCAGGTACGCCCTTTTCCCTCCTTTCCCCTCGCATACGCTCACCCCGCGCACAGACATGGGGCGTGACTATCTCGGCCACGATCCTGCAGAACGAGCTGAAGCGGAACCTGCCCCCAGCGTTCGCGCAGCAGTTCCCCGCGGGCGTCGAGATCGCGTACGCGGCGATCCCGGGCATCCCCGCGCTGCCGGAGCCGCTGCGGGGCGAGGTGCGCGCGGCGTTCGCGGCGAGCATGGCGACGATCTGGAAGGTGCTCGCCGGCCTGTCTGGCGCGGGCTTCTTGGCGACGTTTTTGCTGCGCGAGGTGCCGATGCAGACGTATACGGACGAGAAGTACGGGCTCGAGGCGGGACGGGGCCCGGTGCGGGACTCGGTGGGGAAGGTGGACATGGAGGCGGGCGCGCTGGGGGCGGAGGAGGAGGAGGGGCTGAAGAAGGGCGGGGGCGCGGTGGAGATGCAGGCGGTGGGCTCGGGGGCGCTCGCGTGAGTGCGTCCGCGCGCTGTCGGTGTTGTGTCCTGTGGTGCGCGCGCGCCCGCGCGGTGCCGTTGTAAGTATAGTATGTTGGCATCTAACCTCGAGCGCTGCATCTGTTTGTCGCGCTCTCTCCTCGCATGGTGCTGTGTGCACGGACTGAACGATACATACCTCCCGTCTAGTCGGCAATATCTATATGGCGATGTGTACGAGTACGAGTGGGTTATGAATACCGTTGTGTGCGCGTGCGGCCTGAGGAGGTGCTGGCTTGGTCGGCAGGTGAGTGCGTGTTCATGGGCGGTGTATCTACGACTGTCGTCGAACAGGTGCGTTCAACAGTTTGGGATCTTGCTTCGTCTATGTAGGGCGCCCAGCGTATCTTCACCATCATCTTGAATAGATCTCGCTAGCGCGCCACTACTAGCCTCCACAGCGCGACCTGAAGCCAGCTTTGCAGCCATCGTGGCGTGGTACTTTGATCGCGCACCGCATCCAAGCTGGAGATCGAGCAAGTGAGGTGAGCCCCCTCAGTCCCTCCGGTGAAATCGGGACTACTGGTGGCCGCAGTGACACGTTGCTCGGAACGAGCGAGGCCGACATGCTCATCATGTTCTTGCCAGGTGCAGCGTGTGCGTGTCTCGCAGCTCACTCCCGCCGGCGGGGTCGGCCCTCCCTCAATGCATCGATTCAGAGCTCGGGCACCCTCCCCCGGTGCCTGACAACGCCGCCGGGTTCCACTCGTTTATTCAACCCCCAGTCCGACCCCACAGGCCCCACGAATCTGAATGAATCTGAATGGGCCCGGACGACCGCGGATCGCACGCACCGTGCTCGCCGCCCATGGCGGCAGCCGACGCGCAGTCTCAGTGTCGAACACCCATCAAAATCAGCCTGACCCCAAGCCGCCGGCATTCTGTTTTGGCTCCGGAGGGCCCCCTTCGGTGCCCGGTGAGTCGCGAGCCATGCTTTGCTTCCGCCTGCCCTGCTCGCGGGCGCTGCATGGAGGGCCGCCCGGGCACGCGCGCGGACGGGGATGCGCGGCAATGGGCAGATCCTTGGACGGAGACTCTTCCATCAGTGCTGCGCTTTGCCGGCGGATGAGCGCGGGAGGCGTCGCCCGTGGCTTGGTGGTGGGTACCGGAGGTGTGGTATATATACCACGGGGCAGGCGTGCTGGGGCGGGTGTGCTCAGTGCTGCCCGGTTTGTGTCCGCCTGCCGCTGCTCCCGCTGTCAGTGTCACTGCGGGCGACTGGCGGTTGCTAGAAAGCGTGTTGCGCGCTCTAGGCCCGAGACGTACGTTACTACACATGCTCGGAATCCCACGTTGTGTTTACGTTTGGACTCACAGCTCGCACCTCTAGCCTGCTGGGGCTTTAAGATACTTGCGCAGGCCCGCTTCGCCACCTTCGGAGCCATACTCACCTGCACCTGCCTGCGTTGAGCATGTACCCGCTTCTGCGCGCTTTGGCCGAGAGGCGCGCGGCGCTCCCGCCGCCGTTCCCTCCCCTCGGCAACACATACGGGATCATGCTAATTGGGGCGTGTTTCGGGTGCATGTGCGTGTCGTCTATACTGGCTCAGCATCATGTTTTGTAACGCTGAACGCTGACCGCGGCATCTCGATGTCACCGCAGGCTGTTCGGGCTGACCCTGCACCAGGCGTACCGGTATCACTACACGCGGCGCACGCCGCTGTCCAAGAGCGATTCGGTGTTCGTGCGGTATACGGTGGGTGTTGTGCGTAGGTGTGCGGGGTGTGCATCGGTGCTGACGGGACGGTTCGCCTCGTGCAGGTCATACTCGTCATGCAAGTCGCCTCTTTGATTCCGAGGGCATGACGCCGGTGCTGATCGCCGCCTTCGCTCCGGTCCAGGATCTTGCAGATATGGCATACGGCGATCTCAATCCACGCTGTGTATGTTCTGCGTCGCCGTTGGGCATTACGCACGCTGGGACCTGCGAGGCTGACGCACGGCGGCGTTCCAGGTACTACTACCTCATCCGCAACTACGCCAAGCCGCCAGCGCTGATCCTCAGCGTATGGTCCGCGAATGTGAGCATGCTGCGCGGTTCCCTTTGGATTGTCTCCCGCTGATCTGGTACGCGCAGCTACTGCCGGTTACGATGGTCAGTTGCCGGTTTTACGAGCCTCGTCAGAAATATGTTGTCTCATCGGGGTTTCGTATCAGAGTGCTATTGTCCTCCTCTGCCAAAGGTGCGTTCTATCGACTGCGATATTAGGGGAAAGCCGTGATCGACATTACTTGCTAGCTTGTTCGCGTTCCGAATCTGGTACAGTAGGTATCTTCTCAGGTAGGGACGCCACAGGGCGCTCATGTCATGCTGCACAGTGAACAGGAAAGCGTGGATAGTCGTCGTCCCTGCTGTAAGTGACCGCAGAATCAGAGAGGGAGTCTGATGCGAGCTCGCGTAGCTTCTCTTTTTGCTGGCCCAGGCTGGAATATCAATAGGTACGTCCGGCGCCGTCTCAGGAGCATATGGGCCGTTCTGATGGTCAGAAACCTAGCCACCACCGCTGAAGCGTTCGTTCTATATTATCATATTTCTCGCGTATGCCCCGGCTAAAGACTTTGTTGTCTTAGATTCTCCGCTCCAGGTCGTGACATTGCGGTATGGTGTTTCGCTGTTCAAGATGCTCGATTCAAGTTCTCAACTTAGCTACACGTTCAGTGGTGGAAGTCGAAAACCGGGCTGGGCGTGACTCTCGGCGCAGACGGGATACTCACCGGGCTTCTCGTCAACTATCTTCGATGGTCTCGCACGTTTCCTCGGACCGCGAGCAACGGTACTCGAATGTAGGTGTTTCGATGTCTGCTTCACCGCCCGGGTTACTGAGTTGATGCATGGTCATTGCAGTAAGAAGGGAACGAGGCTTGATTCAGTTCTCGTGTACATTACACACACTGGTATGTGTTGCTGTTGGTGTGTACTTGTGCCGCATGCTAACGAGTGCGTACTAGGTATCCTGCCGTGGTATGGATTATTGGGTGCTGTATGTCTGTCATCGTGGTACTAAACACGCTGTCCTCTGCTAGCATCGGTACGCTGGTTTCGCTCATCGTGGTGGGTAGCAATCGCCTCTCGTGAATCGCGACCTGCTCATGGTCATGGCGCCAGGACTTCCGATATCCGTACACGTCAATTGCTAATGGGGTAAACGAGTGCACCGCGAAGCGTACGTAGCACCTCACATGCCAATCATTGGCCTCAAACGCTAACAACTACTCGTATAGTGTACGCTAATACCCTCCTCGCCGTGTAAGATTCATCGTTAGAGCTCAGTCTGCGACACAGACTTACTCTTCTCCAGGTTGAACTCTCCGGACTTCCTGCGGAGCCATGGAGATCCGTACATGCCGACCCAATCCTCTGCGGAAGAGGGACCATCTGGGACAACGCTTCGATTCGCCACCATACAGGTCTGTCGACGTTTTCGTCTGAGATGTGCGGCCCACTCATTCGTCTTCTTTGCCACTGCTTCTAGAGTAATATGTTGGTACACGATGGTGGCACAGACGACCCGAAGCCCCCGAGTGAATGCGGCGCAGATACTACGTGAAGGCTCTGCGAAGGATCAACCGTTCGCTTTCCGGATCGTAGGCACGGCGTTGCAATATGCTGCCTGAGTCCCGTGGACCATGCGATCGCCAGTTTTGGGAGACACTGGCCCCTACTAGTGTCGCTCGACGGAAGCAGCTCGAGGCATGATCTCGCCGTAGGAGCAGCGCCGATGATGCTAGGCAGGACACGCAGCGACGCTGTTTATCCGTCGTAGTCTTGGATATACGGTCAATATGCGTATCATAGCCTCTAAGCATACCTGGTGGTTGATGATACCATGTCTGGACTGTCGCAAATGTACTATTAGCACAGTACTGCTGTATTGGTGCTATGACGCCGGCGCCGTTTGATCTACAACGTCAAGCCAATTTGGATTTGGCGCCCTCGTTCCCTTGTAGCATTGATATCTGTCAATTTGGTGCCAGAGACGTAACGATAGGGCTTTGTTAGGCTCGTAAACCAGCCTCTAGTTTCTTGCGGAGGATCTTCAACCTTGAACGAGTGGCGCGGTGCTGGCCACGTGATAGCACGTGATGTACAGGTGCACGCCGATGGCCCGCGCGGCGCGCACGAAAGCACTTACCTCCTCTTCCTCCTCCCTTCCTCCGGGTAACATTGCTACTGGCACGCAACCCTCCAGATACAGAGCACGTCTTGAGCTCAATATCGTCCGTTCTCAGCGCTTTGTTCTGCAACTTTCGACGTCTCGAACCACCAGGAGAACCTCACAAGGAAAACCTCAGGGCATTACAAGGAACACCTTGGAGCATTGGCTTACAACGACACACGAGCCATGTCGAAGGCTCAGGGGTCTATGCCCGATATAGTGGCCATTGCACTTGTCATCGAATCTTCGTTCGCGCTCGCAACCGAGTGGTCACACGTTAACACCGAGTATATCATACCACTGTTCCACCGGCTTGCCGAATTACATGCAACCCATTGGGTGTGTAACATGCACATTGTTTCAGCCTGTAATCTTACCTATAGGCAGTTTCGGATCGCGGTGGTGAGCTATGGAACCGCAGACACCATGCCTACACCGCTGCTCTCCAAGGTTTTCTTTGGTAACGCTACGGAGATCGTCAATCTCATGCGCGGCGATCCCCAGAAGCTCGGTATAGGTCAGACAGGGTGCGGGGATGGCTACGGCATGGCAGCCTTGGAGGGGCTCGTTGCTGCATTGGAGGTAAGTCTTCCGCCACCAGTGCCTGGCCACACACGATGTATTCGCGGCTCACATTATGTGTTATCAGCTCTTTGACCTCCTGAAGACATCAGTGGAGGTATGTCGTTTGACTTATATGATAGTAGCTGCATCCACATATAACGAGTAGCCCTTAGCCTGTCATATTCTGCATCTTGCAACCACCCACCCCGACCCCGCTGAGCGGCCGCTATGGAATGTGTCGCCACCATTGGATTCAGTGACATGGGATGCTGTGCCTACAGAATTGAAGAAGGTGTGTGGTACTCATGCGTTACATGTCCATACATGCTCAACGTTAGCAGCGTGGAGTTCATTACAGCACCATGCTGCTTCGACCGGTACCTCACCTAGCCAAAGTGCAAGCCATGGTAGACCCTCTACGGCCACTTCCTCTTGTGACATGCTGACAACCACACCTTTCAGGCAGTCGGAGGGAACGTACAAAGCCCGTGGTTCCCGGTCCGCTCACCGCACACTCTGAGCCTAGCAGGGTTCCCACAGAAAGGTAATCACCACATCTCCTCCAAAGATATCCGCACTCATGCAATCCTTGTGTAGGCACGAAGCGCCCAGGAAGTGTGGATCGCAGCCCCGAGATTGCAAAGCGCGCGAAAGTGCTCTCGTCGCCCGCGAAGTCCCCTGCCGTTGTTACCCCCAAGCCCGCCTCGTCTCCTTCACAACCCCGGCGCCGACCACGAAGACGCCGTCTATCGCCCCCGCCGTTCCGCCGGCTCCCGCACCAGCACTCGCACCAGCATCCGCACCAGGACCGGCCGCCGCACCAGCCGCCGTACCACCCGCTAGCTCAGCCCCCATTGCTTCGACGTCTGCTTCACAACCCCCGCTGCCTGCAATCCTCCTCGAGCGATATCGCCAAATAGAATCGGCGCTGCGCGTCCAAATGGCCCACGCCAAGCAAATGGAGAGCCAGGGTCGAACCGAGGCTGCGGTGACGTTACGGGCCGAGATCGCGAAGCGGCTGGACTGGTACAAGAAACAAAGGCAAAATCATGCTAACAACCCGGAAGCCGCTGCTGCCGCCGCCGCTCAAGCAGAAGAGGCCATGGCGAAGTCTGCCGCCGCTACCGCGGCAGCGAATGCGAATACTACCGCCGCCCAGACTGCTACAGATCTCGCTGCTAGGCTCGGTCAAGCGCGTCAGGGAGCGCCTAGTGCACCCGCACCAGCAGCACCGACTGCGCCAGTTGCACCAGCAGCGCCAGCGCCCGTCCCGAACCCCCCGACCGCTGCACCGAAACTCACAGCGCCTCCTAATAGTATTAAGCTCCCGCCGAATGTTCCTGCTGAGGTGGCCGCGCAGATGCAGAAGCTACTCGAGCAGAAAAACAGGCCGTCGCACCCTGGGGTCTCTGTACAGCCCCAACCTGCGGTGCAGGCCCACCTTCAGCCTCCTGCACAATCTGTTGTACCCGGCGCAGCCGCACCACAATCGCACAAACCTTCTGCGCCCAAGCCACCTCTAAAGACCGCGTGGGTGGGGATGTTGTCATGGCGCGGGACGGACTCGGAGACGCATGCCAGGAAGGACGTGCACGCGCAGGTAACGATTCATGGAGTCAACAGCGACATGTACGTCCCCGTGCGCATCCAGAGATATGCTGGCACTAACAGTCCGTCCAGACACGCCAGCTCGTGGCCGTCTAGCCTGTCTCTGGCCCCGTCACGGAACAGCGCCGTTTCCCTTTCGATTCTACAGCAGTGGCTAAGTCAACACAAGTGTGTCCCGTTGGTGATCAGCGCAAATGCGCAGGTCCCGGATCCGAAGGGGAACCAGGAGCACTACCTCGCACTCGTCCGTCTCCTCGCAGAGAAGAACCTGGTAAGTCCTGTACGAAGTCACCCCCCTCGCACCTGCACTCATCACCGCTATGTATACGCAGTACGCGATCGCGTCATGGGGTGCTACGGTTGAGGATCAGGAGAACCGGATCCTCATTTTTGTGCTCAAGGCCGGCCATCTCGCGGGAGCCTACTTCCCGCTGCCTGGCGGCGTGCCAGAGTTGCCGAAGCCGCCGGACGCCGCGGCCCCGCCGCCTGCCCCGCCCAGCGGCCTACCTCCAAGCATCGTCGCGGTCCTATCCGGCATGTCCCAGAAGGAGCAGGCGGCGTTTATGCAGCTGCCGCAGGATAAGAAGGTGTTCTGGTTGAAGCAGATGTTTCAGCAACGCACGGCAAAGCAACAGCAGGCCCAACAGGCTCAGCAGCAGGCCCAGCAGCAAGCCCAACAGCAAGCCCAACAACAGCAACAAGTACAACAGCAACAAGCACAGCAGCAACAGCAGCAGCAACAGGCGCTCCAACAGGCGACACAGCAACTCCAGGCCCAGGCGGGTCCCTCTCAGAGCGCACAGCAAGCGATGATGAACGTGAGGCAGGGCGAGTTCAACCCCTGGCTGCAGAACGGGGGCCCGAATGTCACGGCGATGCTCGGCCAGTTCGCGGCCGGGGCGGCCAACAACAATGGCGTGCCCCCCGGGATGGTCCAGAATGCTCCGCCACAGCAGAACATCCCGGGGATGGGGGGTATGCCTGGGATGGGCGGAATGAACTTTGGCACGATGGGAGGTATGGGCGGTATGGGGGGCATGGGCGGGATGCAACCGGGCGCGGCGCAGGGGATGCATAGGCGCACGCCCAGTGCGGGAACGGCGGGAGCTGCGCAGTTGAGCTATGAGATGATGCAGTCGTTCATGCAGAGGAGTCCCGACGGGGCGGGGCCTAATCCTGGCATGGGCGGGATGTAGGGGAGGTCGCGGATGAGGCTCGTTCAAATTGCTTTCTATCGCTGTGTGTTGTAATGTACAATGGTATTGTCTTCTGGTTTGCAGAACATTGCGTCCCGCGGAACAAGAAATCGTCGAGTAACCGTGGGTGAGTACTAATTAATAATTTACAGTACGAGTTGTTTTGCTTTGCATCTTCTCTTCGCATCTCCCTTAGCAAGCTGATACGTTGGGCCGCCTGTATCCAGCTAGGTCCCAGGTGCACTCCAATTCTCGGTCATGCCTTGGATCTTGTCGTGATCCGCGAGATTGGGCTTTGATTCATATACGGTCATGACCGGCTCGAATTTGCGCTAGACCACACAACTTGTCAGCCAGACATCCAATCCAGCGCTTCGGACAAGTCGCGAAGTACTGACCTCGCTCCACTGGCCGAGGAAACCTACATAATACACCCGCGTCGTGTCTGCACCCTGTGCGGCAGGAAAGAACAACGTAACGGATGTTACATTCGGAAACTTCGCTGGCCTGGATACGTCAAGAATATCAGCGATGTGATTTAGCTCTGACGAGAGATGCCGGACCAGGCCAGACATACATGACATGATATTCGCCGATGTCCCGTCCTTGGGGGATCGTGAACTCCTGAACGGGCTTCATGTCGGCGATGTCGGAGAAGTCTAGGTTCTCGACATTGGGAAACTAGAGCAGCACGATGGCACTTAGCCAGCGCGTCTGGGCTGTCGATGCTGCGGTACAAACCAAGGCAACTTTCGCCGGCGTTTGATCAGCGGGCCCTGCCTTGAGCAGGAGTGCCCGCAGCTTCACTGCACCAGTGAACGGGACTCTGATAATCCTGCGCGTTGAGGTGGTGAGTGGATCATGGGCACGATGGACAACCGTCAAAGGTCGCACAGCTGATCATCCGCGTCGGACTCTACGTACTGTATAAGACTGGTAAGCGTCACTGTGGGCTGTTACGGGGAGATATGCCCTACGATATCCTCGTCCAGTCTCTGGTCCCAAGGCTTCACCACCGCCGGGCCCTTCTCGGGCTCCTCGGCGTTGAGCGCGACGACGTTCGCGCGGTCGATGCGTGCATACAGGTTGTCACGATGCCCGACGTCCTCTGGGAGGCCATGCTGATGGCCATGGTCATCGCCGTGGCTCTCGTCGTGGCAGCCCTCGTGTGAGTGGTTGTGCGACATTGTTGTACACTTCCAGGATGTATGAACCTAACCTGACTTGCTATCTAGTGGCTACTATTAATAGCAATACTTACTTACTTCTCTCTGAAGGTCAATGTTTGATAGTAACCGAGATAAGATAAGCAAGTGAAGCGACATAACCTGTCAATCGACATATTGACTGCTCTTCTTGCCCGCTTAGTTAAGGTTAGCTCCTCCTTGCCTCCGCCCATCAGCCTCCTGGTCCCTGCTTGTCCCTGCTTTCTCCTTCATCTCCCCCCTCACACAACAGTCAGTATCAAAACTTTGCAGTCGTATCAATTCTCATCTCATGCCACTCGTTCATAGTGGAAGACGTCTCGACCGGATCCGGCTCTGATTATTCCAAGTAGGTGGCGCATGCTTTTACCTTTCTTTCTGGTCGCGTTTTCTGAGTGTTCTCTAGCTCGGTACATCTTTCAAAAGACTCACATCACCCATCATCTCTGACGCAAGCTGCAGTGGATCTCGTGGTTTTTGTCTTCCAAGGGAAACGAGTACTTCTGCGAAGTCGAGGAAGACTATATCCTCGACCGCTTCAACCTAACAGGTCTCAACACGGAAGTGCAACATTATGCTCAGGCGTTGGACATGATCACGGACAACCTGGGTGAGTCACAATATCCTCATTAATCACCTCACAAGTCTGACTGCGTATGTCTCAGACGAGGAGATCCAAGATGACCTTCGCGGGAACCTCGATCTCCAAGCTCGTCTCCTCTATGGTCTCATTCATTCGAGATGGATCGTGACCGCGCGGGGTCTGGCGAAAATGGTACGTTCTGAAATCCTATGGCCCCACACTCCATTCACCTTCTCGCAGCTCGAGAAGTACAAACGCGCAGACTTCGGTCGCTGTCCACGTGTGCTCTGCCAATCGCAACCCCTTCTACCAGTTGGTCTTACCGACGCGCCGTACGAGAAGTCCGTGAAACTCTACTGCGGCCGGTGTGAGGACATCTACTCGCCCAAATCCTCCCGCCACGGCTCTATCGACGGCGCGTACTTCGGCACCTCGTTCCCCCATCTCCTCTTCCTGGTCTACCCCAACCTCATTCCTCCGAAGAGCGGCCCAGTCGAGCTTGGCATCCCAGCGCGAGGTTCCGACGTCGAGGGTAGCAGGCGCAGCAGGCGTGTTCGAGAAGAGGAGGCCCAAGCTGAGGGCGTAGGCGAAGCGACCAGTACGGCCACCGTCGCGCTGAAGGCAGACAGGTATCGGCCACGCATCTTTGGCTTCCAGGTGAACGAAATTGCAAAGCTGCAGAGGTGGCAAGAGGCTGTCAGAGACCGGTATGTCGTCCGTTACGTATTCGGGAGCTGCTAGTCATCTCGGTCTGATCTCACAGGCAAATCACGCGCCTGGAAGAGCTTGAGGGGAATGCAGCATAACCGTGCGAGACACCATTTGTTGTACGATTCGATTGGGTTCTCTTTTCTTACCGTCTGGTGCTTCTGTGAGACTATGGGTTCGAAACGCAGGCTAGGTTTCGACAGCGCCGGCGCCTAAACGACACAAGTCTTTCTAATATGTCTATCGCCCGGGTCTCAGGGCTCCAACACCAAAGTCAATGACCCAATGCATGGCTGAGGAGACCGTCAATATTTGTAGTCTGCTCGTCCTTGGGTGGCTGTGTCGTGGCTGTGTTTTCTAGTCCTTGCGATGTGCTGATGGCCTGTCGTCCCTGTCGTCCTTGAGCATGTCCATTGACTTTGTTGCTCTGATCCCCTGATCATAAGAATGAGCCTGTCTACTTTCTAGGCTTGGGTGAGTCAATGTGTGTATCTCGATGCGGTTCGGGGCCGGTGTGGAGGCGCCCGTCATAGAGGCATAAAGCTGCGCACGCAGTCTTCGATTGACCGCACACTCTTCTACCTCACCCCACCATGACGTTCGTGAACGAGATATCGCTGATATCATCCAACGTGCCCGTGAAGGCTGCGACGATCTTCCAATCGAGAACGGCGGAAGTAACGCGTTCGCTCGCACTCCAACTCAAGGTAAGCGTTCTTGCCAAAGTCCCCATTGCGGCTGCTGACGACTGAGCTTCAGAGTGGTAGAAATGTTGTGACGATCAGGGGCATCTCTAGCTACGCGGACACAGAGTCTCCCAGGATTTCTGGCACGACGGGAGACGTGCGCGTGCTCGACATCGTGTGCAAGCAGCAGCCACCCGATGCGCCGGACATGCGGGACTCCTTCGACTCGAAAGCTTCCGAGATCGAGGCCCTCCGCGCGAAGGGACGCACGCTCGAGGCCGAGAAGAACGTTCGCAAGCAGGAGGCGGACCTACTCGACGATGCCGCACGACTTGTCACCACTCACAAGTCTCCAGCCTCGCAAGATCCGATAGGGATGATAACATTCATGGAGAAGTTCGTACAGCGCAAGATCGCAGCACAAAACACCGTCCAGGCGCTCGAAGCGCAGATCTTGGCGCTGCAAAAGAAGCTCTGGGTACTGACGAATGCGCGTAAAGGCGACGCCACGACGACCATCATCGTGACCATCGCTGCGAAAGAGGACGTCAAAGTGGACCTCCAGCTGACCTACCGTGAGTGACCTCCCGGTGAATCCATCGTGGCAGTCCTTTGACATCGCTCTATGTAGTCGTAGCCGGGGTTAGCTGGCGGCCGTTCTACGATCTCTATGCCAAGACGGCGGACGGACAGCCATCCGCGGACGTATCTATGCGCTACTATGCCACAGTCATGCATAGCTCGGGCGAAGACTGGACTGATACGTCACTTACCCTCAGTACTGCCACTTCGCAGACGCAATGGCGACTCTCTGTTCCCTCTGTCTCTCCGCGCGAGATCAAAATAAACACTGGGACTCCCCGGAGCGCTTTCGGGTTCCCCCAGCCGCAGCAGCAACACGGGCTGTTCGGCGCAGCAACATCCCAGCAGCAACAAGGCCTGTTCGGCGCAGCAACATCCCAGCAGCAACAGGGCCTATTCGGTGCAGCAACACACCAGCAGGAAAATAATGCGGGTGGTTTGCTCGGGAACTTGACGGCGGGGCCTACAAGTGTGAAGGAGAGGCTCGGCGCTTTCGGAGCGACCTTGAATCCGCCTGCCCCGCCTCCGCCTCCCGCACCTCCTGCGCCGAGCGCGCCTCCCCCAGCTCCCACATCTTTCCCGGCGGCTACCTCTACTTCAGGAGGCTTGTTTGGTAGCTCAACTCCAACTCCAGACCGGAACGCACTGTCTGTTGCGTACCGTGTGCAGGGCGCTGTATCCCTTCCGAGTGACGGGGAGGAGCACAGACTCACCGTGGCGGTCCTCGACTTCAAAGCGGCGCTGAAGTACGTCTGTGTGCCAGCGCAGAGCCAGGAGGTGTTCATTGTGAGCACGGTGAAGAACACGAGCAAGTACGAGCTGCTCGCGGGGCCTGTGAACGTATTCATGGACGACCGCTTCGTCACGAAGACATCTGTAGAGGTGGGCGCCCCCACATGTCCTTTGTGAAGACCCCAGCTGACCTGACCTGTGTTCTTCTTTATAGTTCATCGCAGTCAACGGACGCTTCTCGTGTGTGCTCGGAGTAGACACTTCCCTGAAGGTCAAGTACCAGCAGAGCGAGAAGACGGAGCACGAGCAGCGTCGCAACTTCGCGGAGCCGCGCAAGACGAACACGCGCACCAAGACGACGAAGATCGTGAATCAGCACCCGCATGCGGTCACGGAGCTCTTCGTGCGCGACGCGGTGCCGCTCTCCAACGAGGAGGCGAAGATCGCCGTCACGCTGTGCAAGCCCGCGGGCCTCGCGGAGGTGACCGAGGGCGACGCTGTCGATGTGAAGTTTGAGGATGAGCAGGAAGGCGTGACAGCGAAGGCGCGCTGGACGAAGGTCGTCGACGGGAAGGGCGGCGAAAAGGACGGGCTATACGAGTGGGAGTGCTCGATCGACCCGGGGAAGAAGATCACGCTCGAGGCGCAGTGGGACGTCAAGGGCCCGGAGAACCTTGAATGGAGCGAGGTCTATCGTGGGGGGCTCTTCGGCCAGAAGTCGTGAGCTCGGATTGAGTGCTGTCTGTGCCCTCGGTGGAATGCAACTTCCAAGTGATATAAGTTGTCTTGCGTTGACTCCAGATCTATAGCCGAGCATCCATATGATCAAAGTGTACTTACCTGTCTGCAAACTTCGGTAGCCCAATCATTCTTGTACCATCCCAGATAGTACGTATATTCCTGTCAGAAGTATCAGGAATAATGAGTACCGCCATGCCTAGGTTCTCTAGGCCCCTCTGGTCACCCATGCCACGACATGCCACAGGCGCCATGCACTGTCATCCCGATAAGGATAGGGTCGAAAGGTTCGAAGGCCTGAAGGCTTATGATTAAGAACTATCTGTCATTCTCTCAAGCTGTACTTAGTGCTTCCTGCCACCGGTTCCTCCCTCGAAGTTTGGAGATGCCTTGGCCAGCAGTGCCAGCAGTGGCGCCCGGGCCCAGCGTCGGGAGGCGCGAGCGCTTAGTAATATAGCTTCGCTTCTCTCCCTCCCGCACTCACCGGATCTACTGAAGATGGGGAAGTGCTCGACTGCGGTTTTTCACTGAGGTCAGGATCGAACCTCACTATGCATGTACATGATAGCAAGTATCGGAATCACCGCATGAGTGTGACTAACAATCCGACGCTACCTTGAAGCATCCGAGAGTCCGACACGACGACGCCACCAGTCCGGTGCGTCTCTAACTTCCGCCGCGCGCAACTCAGGTCTAGAACGTTTCATACTTGGAACCCATACTGGACGTAGAGCCTTGAAACAAGGTTGTACCTACTGGTAAGTCTATCTCAGCGCTATGGCGTGCTTCGCGAAGGGCTTCATTGACTGCTGTCAGTGTCTAGACCATGCAAAGAAGCTCAGAGTCATTGACTGACAGAGGACATCGAGATTCATTCTCAATGCGTAGATGAACGCCGGAACGTACAAGAACACGAGTGCTGCTCCATCTCATTCCAGGTCCCGCGCTTCCGGCGCTCACATCACTCCAGGGCTACCAAAGATCCACCAAAGATGTCTTCCAGTGTGAATTTTCATGCGTGATGGAAGGCACTTCCAGCCAAGAGTCAATGTGCAGCTAGAGCAGATTCAGTCACACGTGTTCTTGCTAGCAGCGCTGGTGCCTTCGAATGAACTCCCCAGGCAGCATCCCATCCATCATCTGTCATCTGTGTCCGTGTCTGATGGGCAACATCACACGCCCATACGGTGGGAGACGGTGGGTGGCTCCATCTGATCAGCCTTGCCGGTTACCCAGTGTTGACTGCGCCTGACATGCACTTTGTCATTTAGGCAATGATGAGGCACGACATGGAATACTCGGAGCGCCCTGTGATGGCCCGCGCGTTGAACGCACTGCCCTCCAGATGCGACTCGTGCCGTGTCGGAGGTAGACGACCTAGGGCTGCACCCCCGCGTTACAACTCTAGGTGCGGCACGTACTAGCACGTACGATACACAGGCTTTTGATCCTGAGCCGCATTGACTCGGATCCATCACATTCGCTCTCGGGAGGGGCAGCCCGGCGCTGAGCTTTATCAAACCTTCCCGTGGGCCATCTCTCTTAACCATCCATCCCACAGTCTTGCCCATCTTTCGTACGTCCGTGGTCGACCTCCCCCCTCCTTTCCACTGCGGCTTCCATTGCGGCTTTTCTTGCGGCTCTAGCATCCGCCATGGATGCTTCTACTCTGGCTTCTCTACAGTCCGCTCTCACCTATACTTATGGAGCATTTAGCATTGGCACATTCATTAGCTTGATGTGAGTGGTGCTCGTTTATATCGACACGAGCTCTCCTGACGGTAGCGCAGATTCTATGGCATGTGTATTCTTCAAGCGTATCGGTATCTGCGTCTCTATCCCACAGACAATGTTTTCATCAAGAGCCTGGTAAGCCTGCTTTCCGGTGTGTGTATGAAAGCACTTCTTGATCACGGTACACGCTGCTTCTCCGCGTCCTTCGCAACAGGTTCTCGCCGTTATGTGAGCCAAACATACCACCCTCTACATCCGAAACTGACATTATTGAGTAGGTTGTTAGAGACGCTGCATACGATTCTGTCGATGCACACATGGTAAGCTGCGAGCTTCAGGGAGACTAGTTACGGGGCTGACAGCGCCGGCCGAAGCTACTATTACCTGGTTACCAACTTCTTCAATCCTACCGTGATCCAACGAGGAGTTTGGTGCGTACTGTTTGCGCGAATCGTATCTATGGATAGCTCTCACACATCTACACCCCAGGTCACTTAATGTAAGCTCGTATTCTGTCATCTGTTATGCGAACTCTGCGGTTCTCATATGAGTCGACTAGATCACCTCGACGGTCGGAGTAAGTACATCTTACCCTGACAACGTGTTCTGTATCTGACCTTTCGAAACCTCGACAGTCTATTATTGTTCTAGGCGCACAAATGTATGTCCCTGCCTTCCTTCGTTTATCAGTATGTAACTAAAGATCTACGCCAGGTTCTTCGCTCGACGAGTCTATCTGAGTAAGGCATATCATCGACAAAGCAGAAGTTCGCACTGACGGGAATCTGGTAGTTGGGGGCTGGTCTCGGGTTGTCGCTATTCTTGCGGTACGTCTGAACAGCTACCAGTTCTATATTTGGGCGTATAGAGTAACTTACCGTTCACTGTAGGCTGTCTTCCTTTTGGGGCATATTGGTACGCCCTTGTCTCTCTGTTCATGGGGTAGGCTCAATATTAATCATGGGTGCCGGGGCATAGGCACGGCTATCGGTACGTTCTACAAAGCTCGGGTGCAGCTGAAGCGAGCTAACTGTCCCGTCGGGACTCAGTGCTTTCATACAATGCGTACGTTGTCTACCCTATACTTCCAAGATAGCATCACACTCACCATTTGCTTCAGCTTCCATATCAATCAGATCCAGCAGTTCACGGACGAGTCGAAGTTCATCAGCTTCACGACGCTGCTCTGTGCTGCTGTCGCCGACCTCCTACTCACCGGGGCGATGATCGTCGCACTACCGCGCACACGAACCGAGAACCAGAACCAACCAAGGTTTGTTCCAAATCTGTGACAGCTAAGATTTATGTGTGGCTAATTAACCCAATTCTACAGAACTGCGAGGTCAATGCTTCAAACCATCTCGATGTACCTTATCAACACTGGTGCGTAGCCTGGCTCCGACAATCTGTTTCATTCGTCCACATTCTAATTGTTTTTCGTAGGTCTCTTGACTGGGTTCGTAAACAAGCCCCTCCTGAACGCTTGGCTCGTCTCATATCTCCGCTGACATTTTATATAGGATCGTACACGGAATCGCAGCAATTGTGGTATGTCTCTCTCGCCTGATATCTTGCGCACAGCCCTCATTATAGAGCTTTTAGTCTGTCGCCTGGCCGTATCGGCTTTACTGGGCTGCCACGGCCCTCGTTGCGCAAAAGAGTACGCCGCAGCGCCTTTACATTTCCCCTATCTGTCTAATCGTGTTCCCCGCAGTGTACGCCATCACCCTCCTCGCTGTGTACGTGCCTCTTTTGTCCTCATTGTATGCGTGCGCTCACCTTGGGGTCTTTTCCGGCGTGATGCAGGCTCAACTCGCGCACGCGGCAGTTCAGCCGCGGGATCGAGGTCTACGACACCGACACTGCGTTTGGGCGGAACATCTTCTCGCGCGCGAACCAGCTCGCCACGGTCGAGCAATGGAACGTCCCCCGCGTACGTGCCCCCATCTCTTCCCCTTTCCCCGATTGGCGCTGACGCGATCTGGCGCTGCAGGCACCGGAGCTTCCGCAGGCGATCACCATCAAGGTGGCGGCGGAGATGGACACGGACGGCCAGAGCCAGTGCGGGAGCAAGATGCTTGGCCCGTATGGCGACCACAAGGAGCCGTCCTCGTTCGTCCCCTGAGCCGTCGCTGCAGCGGAGGTGGGCATTGCTTCTGGTCGCCTCCAGATCTTGCTTCGCGCCCACATTGCATACCGGGACGCGCATAAGTTATTTAAGGATCTGGTACTTGGCCAGTGTGTAATATACCTACTCAGGTTGTTGTTGTGAAACATGGGATGTAGTTGTTCTGAAGCGTGTTTTGAAGCGAACGGGGACGGCCAGGAGGACGCGCGGTGATCGTGCACCCGAGCTCCAACTACACGACATCATGCTGTCATTCCAGGCACCTTGCGCGCGCGACGGTATGTTGTTCCTGTTATACAGATGCGTGTGACGGGGACGGCACTGATGCTGATGTAGCATCCAGTTCGGCCGACCCAATTACAATGCTTTTGACGCGAAGCCGCAGTCGAGACTAGTCGACGTTGTTCATCCCGGGGTCACTCGCCCTACTATGCGATATGGACGCACCGATTGAGAGTATCGGCCGAAACAAACTGGTAATTATACCCATCAGCGCCGCGGTGTGTACCTGCAAGTGCAAGATAGATACTCAATTCACTCCCTCTCGTGGTCAATCAGCAGCGGTCACTAGACTCGTGAGGTGCTCGTGAGGGGAGAAGATCGCTTGGCAGGCGGTCGTGGTCACCGCGAAACTCGATTAGCATCAGCAGTGCCAGTGGGTTAGCACACGCCCTCCCCGGTGCACAGGCGTTCGTGCCCTCCTCCGGCCCCCGACGCCACGGCGTACAAGACGCTCAGGTGGGCCCCAGGCTATGACCCTAATTAAGGGAGAGATGGCGGATCAAAGTTTGGGCGAGTCTGCTGCTAGCAGCTAGCGTAGTGCACCGCATGTTTAATCGCGTAAATGGCCGAGAAATTGCCACTAGTACTCACCGTGACGATTCAGTGATCACTGTGGAGTCCCCGCCACGCCCGCCAATGATTCGCTCATTCGAATCACTACGCCACGCAAGTGAGCAACGTCCATCACATCTGTGCCCCATTGTTCTAATATTACCAGCCTCTCCGACCACCCCTTTCCTGGGATACGTTGTGCCCAGCTACCGACCCTAGTCTCGCACTGTAACGTTGATATGCACGAGAAACGGTGTACGCATCGGAGACAGTAAGAGCACAACCGGCTCGCCAGAGGTGAGAGATAAGTAGTACAGGCCAGGATACATACACTCGCACATAGTCCGTACAATTCCGAGCCACAACGTACACTCGCGCACGCCGCTACAACAAGGCTATGGGAATGATCCTTCCACACACAGGTTGCATTCTGAATGCGGCGTGCCAATACCACTCTACTTCTTTCACACTTAAGTTGCGGGAAACGCGCATTCAGACATCTGTCGACTCGACGTACGCGCCTAGCAAGGAGTGGTGCTTACCCGGTGACCCATCCTGCAGCCTGCCCGGCGCCTGCGGGAACTTGTCCGGGATCTTTTCGAGCTCATAGTCGTCGGATCGGTCGTGCACGATCTCGCGCGTGAGCTTGATGTCGATGATGCCTCGCGAGCCGGACGGACCCTGTAGGGAGAGTAAATGAAAAACGACGGTTGAGAGGATGGGCAGTTGTTCGTCGATTAAGCGGTGGGAACGGGGACTTACGTGCATGTTGTTGTACCGATCGTTTGTTCCGAGAACGCCGACGGAGGGATGCCCGCCGGAGCGTATGGCACCTGTCGACACGCTCTTCGTCTTCCGGTTCTTCAAGAAGTCCCGAGAGTTCAACCTGAATAGCGTCGGTGAGTACCTATGAGTGGTCGAAGAGCGTTGGTAGACGCACACAGCGAGCAACGAGATGGCATAGACTGGGCAAAATGAGCGTGGAACGATATACGGTAGAGCTGGAAGGACGTACGCTTAGCGATGCACATGTTCATCCCGTTCGCCAGTAGGGTCTTCGGATAGAACAGGGCCTGCAACGGATGAGCGACTGTCTCACAGGGTGACAAAAACGGACATACCACGAAGAAACATGCGAGGCTCAGCGTCCTGTGACGGCGTATCGGCGTGAGTAATAATACCCAGCGAGATGTTCAGAAAATCAATATTGACCCTGTCAAGAGGCCTTCGCAAAATTAGGATATGACTACGAAAGCTTCAACGAAGTGCAGCACATACCAGTGTTTATCGTGTACACGATCAATGTGTTCAGCACGGTGTCCGTACTGTCATACGGCAATTAAGTCTGCTGTCCCGCACCTCCGCCACTAATCGCACACATACTTTTCGAAACCCGTCCGACTGCGTCGCAAGACAATAGTGAGGACCGCGGTGAGGAGACTGTCCGCACAGACGATCACGCCCATACCAGCCTTGAACATCCACTGTTCGGACAAACGCATCAGTAAATGACACATTACGGTCAGGACAGCATCTGCTGCGACGAAGACGCACCGCTGTCACATCCTCGAACTGCAACAAGTCAGGCTGTCTGAAGCTGTTAGCATTGTGTCAGCTCTTTGTGCATTGGTCACATCGTCACTCTCCGGAACTTACGCCTCGACCGTGATGGCTGCATCATACCAGAGTCAGTTCGGGTAAGATTAATGAGGGAGGTAGCTGGACGTACCGATAGAGAAACCTGGTTGCATTTCATCGAGCAGTTGAGCAAGCTTCCGCGGACGACAGTGGTATTATACGTACCCGCTTCGCACAGAAGAAGGATGCACTGAAGAACAGCTTAGAGCGATGGTATCATGCTGTGAGATAATTACTCACAACGAGCACGGCCATCCACCGGAATTTACGATCGACTGGGGAAGACGCAATGAGCTACCGTACGGCAGATCCGATGGGCAAACTGACTCATCCACAACCGGCGAGCGAAGAAGCTATGCACAACGTTAGCTTGTGAGGGTCGGGCATGCACAGCGAGTCTTACCTCTGCGAGACTGCGACGATGATGCCCTACATATACGATGTGAACCATAAGCACGATAGTTTGTACACAAAGAGGTTCGACTGACCGTAGCCATAGGGATAAGCTATGCGGCGGATTAAAGACCGTGGCTCAGCATTTGTGTGGTGGTGCAGGGCTATAAGTCATGTAACTCACATCGACGGACCTTTCCGTTCGGTTCGCATCAGCGCCATAACACAACCGAGAAGGGTACTACGACTTACCATACACCATGGAAGAGGACCGTGGGGTTGAAGTAATTTGTAGTGAGGTAGTAGTAGCTGGAAGGCGAGCGTTTAATACTGGTGTTATGCTCACCTGTGGCGACGAGATACGTACATAGCATGCATCGAGATCACGGAGTGAACAGTCTCCAAGATGCTGCATCATTCCATGAGGCTCCGACATGAGAGGCGAGAAGAAAGTTACAGCGGGACTCACAGGATGACAAAGACCTGCATGACGGTGTAGCGTCAGGGGGGACCGCGCGCCAACATGGCGACCGGATACTCACCATGCTTCTGGTGTACGTAGAATCCTCCCGGTACGCCGGCAAACGAGTGTAACGATAACATTGCTGCAGCGTAATCCCGTACAGACTAGCGGCGGCGTCAGTCGAATATCTCAACCATGAACCTGGGAGAGCTCACATGAGACCGAGGAACGTCCCAATCATCAACACACCGTAGGTTTTGTCGAGGGATGGGATGGCCGCCGTCGCGGTGCTTGCGACAGCAGAGGCGGTGGCCGTAGAAGCCACACTAGCATTTGTCGCAGACATGCTGAGTGCCGCTACAAGGCCCGAAAGGAAAACGGGTGTCAAGTAGGGATCTCGACTCTCCGATGAAGAGAGCCGACACGCGAGAGAGAAGACACGGAGGGCGAACGAATCCGAGGACGAAGGGGTGAGCCGAGCGCGTTGCTGCCACGAGAGACGATGGGAGACCAGGCATCATAGCGGACGCAAGGTCTGTGCTTTAAGTAAAGCCGTTTCGAGGGGTGGAAATATTCTGTCATTCGCCGAAGGCGTTGATGAAGAATGCCGGGACGCTTCCATGACCATGGCAGCCGAGCCAATGTCGGAGGCTGCGTCCTAGAAGTCAATGTCGATCGCAGAACGCCACTGGGAAAGCAAATTCCGCCCAGTGCCTAAATACTATTAGGTCCCCTCCGCAACACTTGAACATCACGTCGGTGGGCTAGCACGTCCACTGACACTGCTCGTGTGGACGTGTCCATCGGTGTCTGGGTGGAGTGGTCCGGCAGCTACACGGCATAAGTGAGCGGGCTACTACTGGGTACGTGTGATCTTTCTGCATGGCTTCCCCTGGAGATGCAGCCAAGCCAAGAAGGGGCGTTGAGTCAGAATAGAAAGCCCTGCCTGTACGGAAGAACTAGAAAGTCTCGCCTAAGAATTTGGAGAAGCTGATGAGGATGAGCTCACGGGCGGCGGGCGGATGGGGGGAGATGGGGGGGCCACCTCCACGCGACATTCCAATCGAACAGCGCCGCCACAGCGGACAGCAAGTGGGTACCGTCCTGGTACCCCTGGCGATTTTGACTGATCACCACGGACCCGCGTAAATTGCGATCGTGAAAGACGTTGGGGTCGACTCTAAATAGTGGGAATGGGGTCTGGGTGGAGGAGGTCGATTAAGAGGCGTCGATGTGCCGATGAGACATGGTCTGTGGCGCCCTCTATGGACCAGTCGCGACCCATGGGAGTGAGTGGGAAGTTCCGAAAAGGATCATGTATCATCCACAGTGGCACAAGCACCGTGGCATCGCGGGTATGTTCTCGTGTGCTGCCAGTGCTAGTTCGAAGGTATGGCGAGCCGCTGTTCGTGTGCACCGGTATGGTGTGAATTGTGAGGTCCAGAAGTGAGGTTGTAATGGCGTGCGGGCAACGCGATCGAAGAACCTATAGACTCCCAGTATAAATCATTATATGAAGCCAAGGCACTATTAACTATGAAGTCATAGCCAGATCAGCTGAAGACTGTATGCTTTACGCGTACGGGCCGACGTGCAGAGTACATTTGAAGAATATTCTTGCTGAGTATCTCAGTCTGGGCATTCCGCAGACTGCACGCTGTATGTTTTTAGCAACAGCTCCTTACAGTAGACATAGACTGAGGTGTTTAACTGGCGAATAATGGAGGCATCGTAGGCGGAGAGCGTTGTGCATGCTACTGCATCATGCATGGATGGTAGAAAACGCACGGGTGGTACCTGATCATGGCTGAAGTTGATTAAGCGCCGGTCCACAGGAGTTAACGCCGTTCATCGCAGATGTGACCGTGATGTGACCGTGACTTTTTCCGAACTATGGGCGCCTGTTTCGAGGACACGGAGAGCGGGGAAGCCCAGGCTGTCCACGCATCTTGACCTTGTACCACATCCACCGTCTTTACCCTTACCTCCAAGACTTCTGTCACTTGCCACTAGGCTACTTCTTGATACTCAGCATACTCCCCGTACAATGTCTACCTCCTACGGATACGAGCGTATCCCGGACAGTACCACCAAAGCCTCGGACCTGAAGCGACGGAGTCGCGACGAGCCCACGAGCGACCTACAAGAGCTGCACCGCCGGCTCGAGGAGGACCCGCGCTTCAACCCGCCCACGCCGTCCGCGTGGAAGCGCGTCGCGCTCATCCTCTTCCTCCTCTTCCTCATGTACTTCGGCATCAAGCTGCGCGCGTCCGTCGCGGAAACGCCGAAGGTCATCCATGCTTCCAGGTGCGTCGCGCTCGCTTGCTGATGCGCGTTTGCCTTTGTGTTTGTAGGGTGCGGAATACTGAGACCGGTCTGCGCGGTGCGCGGCGATGCGGGCAGGTACTCGAAGGAGCACAAGTTCAGGCCTGCGGCGAGCCCGATCATCACCGAGCGGCTGAAGGACGGTCGGACGCGCGTGCGGGGGGCTGCTCCGACGGCGCGGTGAATGGTACGCTGGGAACGTCTACAGGATGGTTACGGCGGGCTGACTTGGTATTCCAGTTGTCGCGTTCGCTCACGGACTACTCGGACGGACTTCTTCTCGCCCCCCTCCTGCATGTTACGTGCTCCTTTCACTCACTCCAGCCTTCCCCGTGTTGTTTTGTATCTCGGTTCTGCGCTGCGTCCAAACGCCGCTAGCACTCACTCGCCCAGATATCCCACTTATTGATTAATGGATTCCTTGTTTCTGCTCCCCGCCCCCTACAACATGGAAGCTATGCCTTCGGGTGCCTGAACCTCCTTCTACGTCACATCCATGAATGCCACAGATGCTTTGGCTTCCGAACTTCTTGCCAACAACGTCCTGGTGCTTGTACATTGGTTCGTCTGCCTAGGGGAGGCTAGCCGCCAATGTGTCGCTGGGATCGGAACAGCATCCCACGACATTGTTTATCATCGACTTGCAACTGGCATACGTGCAATTGGTCTCCATGCGCACAACGTATAGCTCTAACGGTGAGTAGTAAGTACTATGTACCATGCTCTGACACCTCTGCGCTGCTATGCCTATCCACCAGACACACCTCAGTACCACAGCACCGCGACACGTTCACAATTTCGACCGTTACCGGCCGTCACATCCATGTTGCTTCAGGACCCCTGACAATTGACATGGCCCTCCGGGCAGACCTGGCCTACGTTCGGCGTATCTTTTTTGAGAGACACCTCAAATGGGTGTGAAAATATACCAGGCAATCTGCGATCCGTCAGCGCTCTCGGTGTTCACCAGCCCTTTTGGATGTAGAATTGCCCCGCTGTATGCATCACGGTTATAAGTTATGGGTAGAACGTATGTGGGAAGATGATTATTATGAAGCAGAGAAAGGCTCAGTGTATGCAGATTCTTGTATGTAACGAGTGTCGGGGGTGTCAGACGTCCACAAATTGCACATACAAGATTCGTCAAAGAAGCCGCAGACACAGCTTCTTCCCATTCGGTTATGATCGCACGACGTGTAGTACTATCTATGATATCTAGATACAAGTCATCCTCGCTATTTTGCATCTCGGAGGCATCTACTCCTGTGCCGCTATCCAGGTATAAATGAGAGTTGGTAGCGACCGGTTCTTCTCTCTCAGGTGGTACAGCATCATTAGCTTTACCGTCATGAGTCCTCGAACGTGAAGCTTGCCACTAAGAACTTGAAATATATATTCTACACTCCTACAACCGCTAGACCCACAGTCGTGAGCTGCTAGGAGCTGTGATACACAATCAACATCAACATTTTTCGCAGGAACCCATATACCATGGACCCAACACAACACTTTCAACTGCCCTAAACACCAAAATCCGTATAACTGAATCACTTCAGGCAAAGAACACATCAGTACCAGATCACCTCCTTTCGACTGCACACTACCGACATGGGACGCTTGGAGACACGACGAAAATCTGAACTGAAACATAGTATCCAAATGAGCACGGGAGATCGATTGCGGAATTGCCTGCAGACGGCCATCAACAACAGATAGATAGATTGCCTGAACAGCTATGGTGGATCACAACAACCAACAATATTTCGCGGAGAGCATCATGACAACGGCATACAGCATCAGCACGCACAAGGCGGCGGTTTATCGGAGGGGAGGAAGTTAGTCATGTTCAGAGATATTGCCATATAACGTACCAGCGCGAGAAACATCCTGCGATTCAGCATGACCCGCTAAAGGGCCCGACGACCCGGCTGAGACATATCAGTGAAGAAACGGGGCACAAGAGCAGATAGACGTACGTGTGGTTAGCTGCACAGAGCTAACTCGCTCTTCGGAACCGAGACATCGCCCTAACAAAGATATCAAACATATACCGCAAGAAGAGAGACCGCACAGACGTACCCAGAACGCTCGGTTCTCCAGATGAAGTAGGAATCAAGGCGGAGGACAATAGCGGAGACCCAGAATTACCTGCTACAGAGTGAGCATAGAAATCACAATGCTACACGTCATATACCTTCGCCGAGGGTGTTCATAGGCAATGTAATCAAATGGAGAGCTCGGAAGAGAGTGGTATGTAGTATCCTTGCACCGATTGAACAATTAATGTGATGGGAAGGAGATCGAAAGCGCGTAGTGAGTTATGTATATACTGCCTGCCGTGCGAAATCTTGCTTTGCGTTGAGAAGCACGTGAGCGTTCACGGCCTGTGACTATCACGAGGTAACATGAGGAGCGTGATGTGACGGTCACTGAGGAGCGTGATTCTGCCCCCTAAGACCTGTCCTACTTACGTAGTCCAGGGATGGTAGGGGAACCCACATGCGAACGTCCCGAAATTTGGCGAAAATGTCCGCGGATTTTTGGCCATTTTCGACCCTAAATGTCTGGAAAAAATGGGGCTTGGCCGCCCTTAGAAGGGGTAAATTTGGCCGGAAATCGAGCATGTGGCCTCACGTGGCTCTCCCTTCTAGGCGCTTGGCGGGCGCTTCGCGCCCGCCCCTCCATCTGGCCGTCCCAAACGCAAAAATGTCCGGAAAAAAGAACATGGTAGGGGTCGAAAATGGCCTGTTTTTGTCCGGAAAACATGATGCATTGGGGGTCCTGAGATCCAAATTTTGTCCGGAAACACCTACTGGGTTCGCCTACTATTGTCAGGGGTCCTGTTGCTTCTTGTGCATCAGCGTACGTCGATGACGCAACAAGCTCGTTCGCGGACTTCGTCCTGACTTTCTCCAAATCGAAGGCCGGTGGACGACTACGTTCACGCATCACACAGGGAATTTAGTTTCTCTCCGTATCCAGTGGGATTGGCAAAAGGGGCAAAAGGCGTGCGCTAACGGTACAAAGTGTTCAAATGCAGCAGCAAAAAGTGGGTAAATGAGGGGGGACACAGCTAGGTCACCCGGGGCACGAGGAAACTCAGTCACAACAGACAGCAGAGGCGCTTTATGCGACGCCCTTGGAGGGTTGGCCGGCGCTCTTGACGTCCGTTGCGATGTTGGTAGTGAGCTTCTTCCTACAGAACGGACGACGTGTTAGTTCTGTCACCAACTGCGAAACACAGTGACGGGACGACGTACTGCTCCGCGGCGAGACTGGACTCGATGGAGGAGGTAGACGAGCCCGAGGCCTGAGCCTTGGCGAGTTTGATCTGGAGCCCCTGGACCTCAGCGGTGAGCTTGAGGACCTTGTTCTTGATCTTGCCTGCGCTGAGCTCATCCGCTTCAGTGCCGGACGCAGCCGCAATCGCGGGGTTGAACTTCTCCGTCTCGGCGGACTCGGCGGCCTGGCGCATTGTCTCGATGTTCTTCGCGACGCTGTCGTCGAGCGTGGAGAGGTCGACGCCGGCGAAGGGGTCTACGAAGATCGCGTTGGCCTGCGCCTGGGCGTTGCCCGCGGTGCCGTCCGAGATCTGGAAATCAGCGTAGCTGGGGGACGCGGTTGGTTAGAATCGGCGCTAAACAACAGTCCTAGATGTGGTACATACTCCTGGACGGCGAACGAGATCGAGGAACCGCTGGCAGCGGCGGAAGAGGAGGCGGCAGCGGTGGAGTTGTCGGAGGTCGACGTCGCATCCTCATTCGTCGAAGTCGACGTAGACGTGGACGTGGACGCGCCGCCGGTGACACCCTTGGAGGGCTGGCCCGCGCTCTTAACGTCAGTCGCGATGTTGGTGGTGAGCTTCTTCCTGCAGGACGGGAAAACACATCAGCTTCATGACAAACGGCAAAGGCCACAGGCGGGAAGACATACTGTTCCGCGGCGATCTTGGACGTAATCGACGACGTGTCCTTGCCGGCGGCCTTGGCTTGCGCGAGCTGAATGTTCAGCGCCTGGACTTCGCCGGTGAGCTTGAGGACCTTGTTCTTGATCTTTCCGGCGGACAGCTCATCCGCTTCAGTGCCGGACGCGGCAGCGATCGCAGGGTTGAACTGGTCTGTTTCAGCGGCCTCAGCAGCCTCGCGCATCGTTTGCACGGCATCGAGGGTTGCTGAGTCGACGGTGGCAAGGTCGACACCATCAAAGGGGTCGACGAAGACAGCGTTTGCCTGTGCCTGAGCGTTGCCGGCGGTTCCGTCAGAAATCTGGAAGTCGGCATATCTGGGTGGATCACATCAGCATGTGGTTGTGAAATTTTGATGCAGGTACGTACGACTGGAGGACAAATGCACGCTTCGACAGCCGGGGGAAGCGGACGGGTGCCGCGGCGACGAGGCCGGCGACGGTGAGGGCGAATACAGCAGCGATTCTGACCATCTTGACAAAGTAGACGGAAAAAAGACAGGTGCTCAAGAACGATGACGAGGAGGTAGGGGGGATGACCAAGGCACAGGCTAGCTGTGTAGTTGCTGCAGGAGGAACAACAGAGACAGACTAGCTGTATGCACGGAAGGAAGGAAAAGGCCTTCGAGACCGGACCACAAGGGAATGAAAGTGGAGGAGAGAAGAGTGTTGGGCGTGTGCCAGCGCGGAGGGCGCGTCTTTATACTGCCCACCGCGTGCGCGCGCCGTCGGACTGATCGACGAGGCCTGCCCTCCCGTTCCGGTCTCGACGCCCCGCGCGCCGAATATTTTGACGTTCTGTTTCCGAGGCACGGTTGCGAGGGTCTGCGCCAAAACGTGCAGACGCTCCGCGCTTGGCGCGACGAACCGTACTCACCTGCCCCATTCGGAAGAAATGCGTGCGTTGATGGGAGCGTGCCTCTCTCCCCTGACGACAACCGGCGGATCGCTCCTCCCCGGCGGCGATCCCGCGTGGACTGGGCGGTCCTCGGCACTCACGGCCGCGCCTTTTATTAATTCAGTGCCGCCTGGAATCGTACGGTGCCGCGTATGCACGTCTGCGTAAGTGTTACACGGATGGTATTCCAGCTTGCTAGTTTCCGTTTGACTGGAATGATGAGGGTACTTCTCGACATATCTTACAACACCTATCTGTGGCTCTCGATCTGCGCATCATACCTTACACGACCCCATCGCTGCGAATGGCGCACTGTCCAAAGTCCTTCTTCGTCAGGCCTTCCTCCTTCGGCAAGATGTCCTAAACGGCGCACGTCGTGTCAGTTAACTGGGATCACAGCCTGCGGATGCGACATACGAAGTCGAAGATACCAAGCGGGAGCGCCATGGTCACACATGCGTTGGGCGAGTCCTACATGCAGAAACGATTTTGAGCGTTCTGTCACTCCACGCCAAGCCGGCGATAACATACCACAATAGCACCGACGTGACTTTCCACGGGTGCCGCAGAGAGGAGCAAGTCTGCGGAAGGGTCAGCATAATGTACCGTGTAGATGGTCTCAAGAACGCACATGCTTGCTCGCGGGCTGCATCATGACAAGGCGGGTCAGAATCTACGACCACGATCATATCTTAGCAGTACTTACTATATCCGAGCTACACACAGCGGTCAGCGGGGGAGATAAGGTGTCAGGCAAATGCGCGTACCTTCATGAGATACGTGATGGCGTTGAGCGTAGCTTGTTTGAAGGCCACAGTCCTGAGAAGAGGAGTTCATGTATCCATCCGCGAGAAAATCCGTTGAGCCAACTTACGCATCCATATCGTATTGTTTTCCGTCGCCGTCTGGAGGCGCGGCATAAACGGTAAGTCATCAGGAACCCCAAAATGGTAGTGGATCTACTGACGAAGGTCAACACTGATGCCCTCGAAGATTAGTTTAGCCGAGTAGAGAGGATCGACCGGCGAAGGCTATCGCGAAAGGTAAGTCTCTCATTCGATGTACGCAGAGATTGGGCGTACCAGGAACATAGGCTGCTTCATAGCGAACTTCTCTACCCCGTTCTTGATGATGCTGCAGCTGAAGGTAATGATGCCCGCCTGAACGTTTTGTGAGTTATGTGAAGACCTTGAGTACAGAATTGAACGTACCATCTCAATTGCGCCGCAGAATGAGATCTACAACGTGTGTTCAGTATGATACATATTGCCCATCTGCGGACCTCCTACCTCTCCCTAAGAAATAACCGACATCAGTGACACGAACGCATATGTAGGTCAAAGGGGCAGCACTCACATCGCCTTGAGAGAAGTGCAGGTCGCCCACAGAGAGGTTCGCGCCCTTCACATAAACCGGGAAGTAGCAGCGCGAGCCTCTGAAACCGAGCCACACACGCCATATCAGCGCCACCCCTCCATAAATACAAGCGCGGTCTCTTACTTCGACAAGTTCTTAATCTGCACGCACGGCAGTCAGCCTATGTCATACTCAGCAAACGTCTACGAAAACACGCACATCGCAGTTCCCCCCGTGCTCGCGCGGCGGGATCGTGCGCGCACCCTCGCGCGCGATCTTCTCCTGCACCTCCGCGGGGAGATCCTGCCCGACGTACGCGTTCTTCGGCTCCGGGGGGAACGCGACCGGGGGAACGGACTGCGCGTGCGCGGCGATGAGCGCGCCCTCGCGCGTGTTCCACGTCGCGAGGAGCTCTGCCGAGGGCGCGGTGCCGATGAGGCCGGGGTGCGAGACCCCTGCGAAGCGCACCCCGGGGATGTGGCGCGACGAGGCGTAGACGCCGTGGAAGTCCCAGATCGCCTTGGCGGCTTTGCTGTTGAACTCGCGCGCTGGGGGGAGAGAGTAAAACAAGGAGATCGGCAAGCTGTGGTTGATTGTGCGTACCGAACAGGCCACCGCCGTTCGTGAGTTCGAAGATTCCCTAGAGATTCGGGATGTGAGCACTCAAAGTTCATTACAGATCGCGCGTCGGAACATACAGTGTATCCCCAAGGCATCTTGTCGAACGGCCTCACTAGACGTAGGCTTAGACGAAGGACGATATATAGCACGAGACGTCCTCATACCGTCGAGGATATCCACGACCAGGCAGTCTCCCGGCTCCGCCCCCTCGATGGCGACGGGCCCGGAGAGGTTATGGATCTTTGTGAGATCGACGTCTTTGATGTCGTCGCTGCCTGTTATCACCGCACGATCAGCTCGTTGAAATGCGTTGACTAGCAACAGACGGACGTACAATCGTTGTTCCCGATTTGGGCTCCAGTCCAGTCTGACAGAAAATGCACGCGTTGGTCAAGATTCCGAATATAAGCAACGTGCGTACTTACCCACGCACTGCACCGTGAACACCTCTCCGGGTTTCACAGTTGCATATGCCGGGATATCCGGGCTGTAGCAACGTGTCAGGGCTGTCTACCATGCAGGGCGAGAGATACTACTGACTGCCAACGGTTATGTATTCCCTGTGATCGGGTTGGGTATCAGCCCCTGTAGGTTCGGGGTTTCAATGAATTACGAGTACTCGCCTTTTGCTGGTCAGCAGGGCTAGCGATGTCGATATGAGCGAACTGTACATCGTGCATATCTCAGATGCACGGCTTACATGAAGGGATCAACCTGAAGTCAACACAACATTCAGTATGGGCGCCTCGCTTAGTCAAGTAAACAATAAACTGACCTCCACCACAGTGCGATGAGCGAACGAGTTCTCCTTGGTTGCCATCTCGTGAATCGAATCTACGTCCGGGGAAAGACAGTCACAAGCAGCACGATGTTCTTCGCGATCACTCAGGGGATGCGAATGCGAGAATTTGAGGGCCCGCGCGCATGCGCTCCTTTTATCTCAATCTGCTTCTCTAGCGTCATCCGCTGCAGGTCACAGTCTCACAGACTACCACCCTGAAGATAAGGAACGGTCCGCCGACGGAGGAGCCAGTACCAAACACCCAGGGGGTCCCACGGATGTTATCATCTAGGAGAACACGATAAGATAGGGTTTCATCAGGACGATTGACTAAATACCTCGGCTTTATCAATTGGAGGCACTTGTCGCACCGACTCGCACGCAAGTGTCGCAGATGACCATCTCATCCTTCTCATACCTGACACGTGAGTGTATGCAAGTAACAGGTCCGCGAAGGGAGCATGACGGCGTGGTATTCGCGCAGGATTGCCCATGTGTGCATACGCAGCTTGAACGTCAGTGTTCGTCGTTCAAAGGCGTAGTGGGAACCTCCGTATGGATGCCGAAAGCGCATCGACAACTAGAGGGCTGCGGTAAACTGTTTAGCAGAGAGGACTGTTTAGCAGAGATACACATTGATTCAGGGTGCGAGCAAGACTCAGATGGGGTGCGCGTCGTAAAGAGATCGTGACAGGTCGTAACAGATAGAGATCCGGTCAGTGCGGACGAAATGGAGCTAATAAGTCAGCGCGCAAAGGCTATGGGACCAGGGGTAGTACAACAGCTGGAACATGTGGTAGATGAGCACTAATGAAAAGATAGAGCGAGGAAAACGTAGCGAGATCTGATGGATGAGGTATACGCAAAGATGTCGACTTGGCAAGCGATGAGGGGAACATGTATGGGCGAGGTATGGTTGTAGTCCGTGTTACGGGTTAACTTGTCCTTGGTATCTCTTGATGAGTTCTCGCAGCCGTGCTTGGCCAAACGCCAAATCCGCCTTCGCTGAGGGAGACTTCGGCCCGGTGGAAGCACCTCCCGGGGAGGACGCGGAAGTCGGGGCAGGTGGCTGCGACTTCGTACGCGGCTCGCCTTCAGAGATAGTTGGAGGCAGCTTCACGTTGAGTTTATGGCGTTCTGCGGGGGCGACTGCAGGACGTGAGAGTGACGCCGTCGACGATATCATGGGGGTAGCCAGAGATGATGATACAATCGCCGGCACCGACGTAGACTTGATCAATCTCGCGCGCCGCGTCGATAGGTCGGCGACGGACGTCGCCGGCGGGGAAGGCGTAACGGAGGGAGAAGACGCTGTTGTCTTCGCTGCAGGCCTGAGCGCTCGGGGACGAATATCAGCCAGAGGTTGAGGGGATTTGGATGGTTCAGACTTCGCGGGGGTGGGCTTCCACTGCTCAGCAAGTCTAGTGGCTTTGGTCGTGGGTTTGGACGAAGACGCGGGAGGTGTGGGGCTGTCGCGGATAGGAGGCTGCGCACCGGAGGCCCAGAGAGCAGCTACGGAAGTTACGATACCGCCTCGCCCGCCACGAGCAGAGCGCACGTCGTATTTCACCTCCGGGTCCAACGGACGGGGCGGGTAAGCAGTGAGACGGGGGGATACTTTTGGCAGTAAGTAGGCGTCCCATGGAGCTGCACCCTTCTGTCCCTGCTTTGCATTGGCAGGAGGGCGAAGTGTAGACGGACTGCGCATCGTACCAATCGCTACAAAACCAGAAGAGCGGGGGTTCGGCGCAGCCTGCGAGTCGTCCTTTGAGGTAGCGGGTTGACTAATGGCAGCAGGGCCCGCGTCTTGTTGCTGTCGCTGTTTCGATGGAGAATCCGTGGAGGGGGTGGCTGGAGAGGCAGGCTTCGGTTCGCGGCTTGGGAGAAGTGATCGCACGGGAGACCTTGTAGGGGAGCGCGCAGGAGACCTCAATGGAGAACGTGCAGGAGACAAAATAGGGGATGGTGTGATGTGCTTCCCAGGGGACGCTCCCTCCGCTCCGAGCGCAACTCTGCCTGGAGGTTGCGTAGGTGGAGGTGGAGATGCAGGCGGCGGAGTTCCCGTCGGTGGAGGCCCCTCCGGATCGATGCCACCCAACCAAGCGGCGATGCGACCCTGCGCTGCCTTTCTGAGGTGGTGCAGTTCTTTATCCTTGCCTTTATCCTCTGCAGGTATCTCTGTATTCGCACTCCGTTTTCCAGGGTTCTTGCCTCGGTCGCGCTTCGTGCCTCCCGACCCGCTCTGCTTCGTGTCTTTGCTTCCCCGATCCCTTCCTCTCGTCACCACCTCCTTACTCTCGTACTCCCGCGCTGTCTCCCTGCTATTTCTCGCCTGAGTTGTTGATGTTGCCAAGAAGTCATCTCCACCTTCCCGGTCACTACCCCCACGCTGACTGACGTTCCCGCGTCGAAGAGTCCGCTCGTCCATCTCAGCATCCAGCTCAGGCAGAGTAAGGCTCGAGATCGCCGAATCGTTTGGTGGGTCAACGTCCGCGGGACGCGGTATCGCGATTGGCAGAACCGTGCGCACGTCCGGGGCGCGCTCACCCTTCTCCGGCTTACGCGTGCCAACCTCCGCCAGGAGCCGCGCCTCGAGCGCGTCCAACCCGGTGGCGTCATTCCCGAGGCGCAGGCCGCGCGGCACCCCCAGGGACATGACGGCGGCAAGTGTGGGCGTTGGCGGCGTGTCTGCTAGGGGAATATCGGCGCTGAGAAGATCGGGGGGGAAGAGCGTGACCGCGCGATTCCGCGGAGTGGAGGGGTTCCCCTTGTCTGTGGGCACTGGGGGCCTCGGAAGCGTCTTCTCCTTCGGTTCGATCTCGAGGTCGCCCTGGTCGCTTCGCGCTGCAATACGCTCGAGGTTCTCTACTTGAGTTACCTGGTCGAAAGGATCGTTTGTGAAAGAGCGCTTGGGAGAAAGCATCGGGCGGGGTGATACCACCTCTCCACCAGTAATCAGCGGAGACAGTGACAGGTGTGTAGGCGCTCCACGCCGCGTTTCCGGGGAGGAACTCGGGCTCATGGGTTCGTCGTAGCTTGTGTCATGCGCGGGAGGGACTGCGGCGAGCACCGTAGGCATGGGTGGTACAACAGGGTCAGGGACGTGATAGTGATGGGCTGGCGGAGAGACCGAGCGATGACGAGAAGATATGCGCAGGTGATGCGAAATGCGCGAAGCTCGCTCCCCTTTGCCTTCTTCTCGGACGCCTGCCTGCACCCCACCAGTAGGCATCGGGAGGAGGGGTGACGGCACACCAACAGGTGGTAAACCAGGGGGGAGACTATACAACGGCTTGGACGGTACGGGCTCGGTGCTGGAGGGCCGGGGCGGGGAAGCAAAGGGCACGACAGAGGGGGGCGGCAGTGCCATGTGAGCGTAATAGGGCGCTGGCGTATAGGCGTTGTAGGGTATCGGGCTCATGGATGGCGTTGGAAGCCAGACTTGGCCGTGTTCAACATAAAGTCCAATGGGCGGCGACATCGGGGGTGCTGGGTATGCGTAAGGGCTCAAGGGGCGATTAAGGTAAGGGTCGGGTGATGTGGATGGCTGGTATAACATCCCGGAAGCGGGATCATAGATAGGTCCAGCAGGGGGAACTGGCGGAATAGCGTACATATCGTACGGAGGGAAGTCTGGGACGACGGATGGATGCAATATGACGATAGGCAAGTCGAGATATATGTCTTTGCTGTTTAGATGGCGTCAGACACAGCGGTAGATACATAAGTTAGCGTTTACCTTCCAATACCCATGGTAAGCTTTACGCCAGCAATGCAACGCACCTCGAATAGGTGTTCAGCGGACCTGCCTTCATCACCTATTCGGCGACCACCCTTGACACCTCTTGCATTCTTAGGTACATCGACTACCAGGTTGGCCACACCCTCTGCGCCTGGAGGGATGATATACTCCGGACCCTTGAAGGACACCGACGTAACGGTGTCGGAAAGTTGCAAGGGCTGCTTTTGCGTAGGCGGAATGTTGGGCAAGTACAACTCGCGAGTCAGCGTTACTGTCAAGCCAGAGTTCTGTCCGAGTGTTCATATGTTCAACAAGGATCCGTCACATGAGTAAAATACAAACTACCTTCTTAGTGGAGTGATTCTTGACCATAAGCTCAATGCAAGCTGGTTGGCCGGCCACCATGAAGCCACCGAGCACCTTGCCTTGCATCCAGATTTTGCCGTTCTCCCCGACGATGACCCCTTCGGGGTCCACTCTTGGATGGCTCTCGTCATATCGTTCGACGACATCTACAGGCTTCTGATCTGTGACAAGCCTCTTCTCGCCTTTCCATGCGACTCCGACGCTTGCACGCGCTTCATACCGGACGCGAGCCAGTCCGGACCCAAAGTCGATGGATGAAGGCGATGAGACGGGAAGCGGGAATTGAAAGAGAAAGGTCGTGATTCCGCGCCTCGCATGGTAGTAATTGGAGGGCAAAGGTGGATCCCCGGGGGAGGGGTACGGGTGAACTGAGTTTGAAGGTGGTAGACCCGGCCCTTGAAACAACCGTCTGGAGTGAATGAACGTGGACGTCGCAGAGTGATCTCTCGAAGTTAGCTCTAAGAGGTGCAATGTTGTTAGTACCATATCTGTTCGGTCTTGTCGATCCCCGAGATATGTACCTTCGATCGCATACAGCTCTACCATAATCACGCCTATGCCGAGACCCTTCTCAGTTTTGCATTCCAGTTCTATCTTGCCAGTCACGGTGCCTCCGGCGGCAAACTGGGTGTCTGCAAATTTGAGCGATACCCTCACCTTCGAATGGTAAGGTGAGGCATTCATCGGCTCCGGCCTTGTCTGTTGCGCCATCCCAGCCATAGTAGATTGAGATTTATAAGATGGTCGTTCTAGCGTTCGTCACGGGTCAAGCATGGGGCGTATGATGATAGAGCGTAGAAAGTGTGAAGATATGTTCCTGACAGCCTTGAGGTGCCGGAAAGAGAGACAACCGATGCATGGACGTGAGCCACGACGTGACAACTCGATTGCTTCGGCAGAGCAGGACGGCTGTGACGGTTTAGTGACGTATACTGTGACACAAGGTCACACTCTCGCACCACGCAAGGAAGTCACGCGCACGGGTGAGCGCTTGAGCGCTAGTGAGTCCTCACTTCAGGACTTGTGCTTCGCGAATCACCACTTTCTTTTCGACCGCTTCTTGAAGGCACACGGCTCCGCTTGAGTGATTTAGGAATTATCAGAGTAGCATCAGTACTGGTGAGCATATCAACAGTCGCTTTGTGGAGAGAATTCAACACTGAAGTGCGAGAGTAGGTGAATGCCTGCCTTCACGATGTACGCCGGCTTGAGCATTAAACGTCTAAACTGTTCAGCTTTCAGGCAATCGACGCGCCATTAGCACGTCTCGCTCAGTGTTTACGCGCAGCAGCTCACAAAATGCCTGCGAAATACTCTCATGTGAAGAAGCGACCTGCTGCTAGTCCCAGAAAAGCCGGTAGCACCAGCCACATACGTAAGGGCCAACAACAACCAGACCCCCACGCAGACAAAGCAATCTCTTCAATACAACCTTCTGTCGCACCAATCGAGAGAACCATTTCACGCATCCTTCTCATACGCTATGAACAAGACATGGTCCGCCTTTTCTCGACCCACCTCTTCTGCGTCGCGCTCCTCCATCTTCCTACTTTCGTGTTGCGCTGCACAACTGTTGGCGGGCCCAGCTGGGTCGCAGCAAACTCACAATGCGACGAAATCAAAGATTTTTTCCGTGGGATTATAGCTATGGACATACGTCAGGCAGGAGATCGCGTCGCGACGAAGAGCGCGCTCTGGACGTATACCGCGTTGCGGCATTTCGTGAGTTCCCATCTCGTGCCATTTGTCTTCCTGTTACCCATATAGACCACGCGTGTATCCAGGCAAAATCAAACGGGGTGCCTATCTGCGCGCACCGCGGACTGCACTCCCATCTGTTACTGCCGCACCACGATGCGCTTAAAGCCCACTTAGCATCGCTCGAAGCGCGGCACCCACCGCCTTTCGCGAAGCCGCCCCGCCTCGGTCCTATTTCCGACGGCATCCGTACGTTGGAAGAGACATGTAAAACAAAGTACGGCAAGGATCCGGAATGGCGTCGACGTCTGCGAGAAAGTTACGACCGCGCGTGCACGACCCTATGGCAGGTCGCGCAAGAGTTCGATATCCGCGGGTACGGCAACGTCCTCCGCGAGAAGCTCACATCGAAGTGGTGCGAATGCGGCTGCTCGACGGAGCATTTGGGTGAGGTGTGCGAGAAGACGGTGCGAATGGAAGAAGAAGAAAGAGGTGTACGCTCTGGGAAGGGACGAGAGTGGGACGGACGCGGTAAGTACTGTTTTGACGTGCTCTGACAACCTTCTGACTCGTTCAGGCTCTGGTGTGTCTGGCTGGGATACGGAGGAGGAAGAAGACCTGTGGGGCGTTGACTTAGAGCTCGCCAGTATTGAATCGGAGACGGATGCCGATGAAGAACGCGACATGACTGTCGCGGAACTCATAGAATGGAGATTTTTCCGTGCCGAACGGGAAAAAGAACAAGTCAGACTTACCCCCAGTGACCTCGCATATGCTCATCCGCTGATATACAATCGTGAATGCAGGGCAATACAGCATTCAAGAAGAGCAATTTCACCGAAGCCATCAAGCGATATAGGAGTGCATATCGCATTGAACCTGAGTTGCCGCATTATATGCTCAACCTCGCCGCAGCTTACCTGAAGATCAAGGAGTGGGTCTTCACCAAGCCCTTATCTTCGCTTCGCTACTGACGAATCGTCTGTTGCTAGCTATGCTGAAGCGGAGAGAGCGTGTGACCTCGCGCTCCAGCAACATCATAGTGTAAAAGGCTATTGGCGGAGAGCGCAGGCTAGGAAAGCTCAAGGGCGAATAGAGGATGCGCTTAAAGGTACCGCGCGCTCACGACGACTGCTTGCGACGTAGCACTGATAACGTGCCAGATTTGCAAGATGTTCTCCGACTGCAGCCTTCTAACTCTGAGGCTCTGGCGGAGATCATGACCCTTTCCCCACGAGAGGAACTCACAGTTCATGAGCATGCTTCGTGCTCCACGCATGCATCCAGTTCCTCACAACCTTCATCATCGTCGTCCCGACCGCTTTCGGTTCCAAACGCCCGAAGCTCGATACCGACTCCGACGCCCGAGTCGCTTCCATTTGCGCGCAGTGCAATGGATTCACGCAAGCTCAAAATCTCATCGCTTCCAGTTACGATAGAGATCCCCGCTGGGTATCCGTTATTCACGAACGAAGACGGGAAGGAGAATACGAACAAGATGCCTCCACAGTCGGCCTTTGACGGGCACACCGTACCCCACACGTTCACTTACCCGTGCTGGGAGCGCTACATGGTGCAGAAGATTTCAGACTGAACACGGCGAGCATCACCTGGGGATTCCATGTCTTGCTGCTCTTCTCGCTATTGGACCCCCTTCCAGCCAACCGCCACGCTAGTCTCTACCTAGCTTCTTCTTGCCCAAGCAACTCGTCCCCGCTATCTGTACCAATACTTACCTGCCATCATAGTATCATCACAATATGACCCAAAAACCTCTCTCCGGGACTTCTGCCTCCCTAATCCGAGTATTTCTCGTGTATTTGACGTTGAACATATAGACGTCTCGGGCGGATCCCCCAGTGAGTTGTTTGCCGCCCGTGTATATGTTGTTTAGTTGCCGCTTATGTACGTTGACGTAGTCGACCATAACTCAAACGTCCAAAATCGCCCGTCACCTCGTCTCCCAGGCGCGCGATGAGTTCACACATTCGCCGCGCTGCGACACCTTGCAACAGCCTTCATTCGCCAAAGCTGTGACCCTGCCGCGAGGCTCAGCGCTCAGGGCTGGAAGTGTACTCACGAGTCTGACTCTCCAGAGATCAAGTGACAAGGAGTCGACGAGCAACCTATGACCTCGGAGGTCCGCTGCCGCTATGTTTGTCGTCGGCTACCGGCGCGTTTTGCATAAAACAGCTATCGCCAATGTTTCTCCCTGTTTCGCCGCCCACGATGCTCCCCTGACTCCTTCAGTGGTGACTTTGCAGAAGACAAGGGTGCGACTGACTGAGTCTTCCAGGCGGTGCGGCTCACAACTGGGGTGGTTTGAGTTCTGTTTCGTGCACCCCTAGGCTCGTAACTCACCCTTTTGGCTGTTCTCGGGCCGCATCTAGACCTAAGTAGTGACGGGAAGTAAGCTAGGCGCCTCGTTCCCTCTCGTTCTCCAGTAACGTAGCTCTGACTCGATTATTATAGGTACGCGGGCTCATGTGGCGCCTCTTATAGGATGTTGCGGAATCAAATTCACAGTATAGCCTGAAAGGGGCTGAAAGGGGACGAGGCCGAGGAACCGTCTGTCAGTGTCGACAATACGAAGATAAGGTTGCGATAACTCGGGGCAGCCTCGGCCACGCGCTCAGATGGTTTTCGGGGACATCTCTCGCATGAGTCCGGCCAGCCCCCATCCCTAGCCATCCCTGCGGAACGTCAGTAACGCTGCACAGGAATAGACAGGAGCGTATGGTTTATCCCCCTTCGACATGCCGGAGCGCGGCGAGATGCGGCGGCGGCCCATGAAGCTTGTAGACCGCGTCGGCGCCGTAAGAATGTAGACTGCATCTGTCAATGAACGCACCGTACCGGTGCCGAGATCTAGTAGGGATTGTTTTCGCGGGTTTTTTACTCGTGGAGTTGATGGCTGAGAATTCGATTTTGTCTTCCCTGTAGCGCGGAGTAGTACTATAAGCGATGGCCGAGCATGGCCGCCGCCTCGCCACCAAACGTGCACAGGGCCGGAATCGACCCTAGCACCGTGCAACGTTCATATATTTCAGCTCCCCCGCAAGTGGAATCAGATCCTTCCGCTCTAGTCTCTCGCCGAATCCTTCTCCTCTTTATATTCCCTTCCGTCACTCATGAGTGCTACGGTACGCTCGATCATGTTTTGCCGCCGTATCCCCTAGCACGTGCTAACATCAAATTCATCTTGCTTTTGCTTTGTAGTCTAAGTCCTCTGTTCAGACCACTTCACCGGTCAAGTTCCTCGTTACTGGCGGCGGTAAGCTGATATAGCGCCCTTCCTTATTATTCATGTCGTACCGACTCCAAATTATTATTCAGGCATCGCAGGACTTGCATGCGCGCTTGCACTACGGCGTGTAGGACATCACGCCGTGGTGTTGGAGCGAGGCAACAGAAAAACCGTGGTACGAATAGTATCAGGTACACTATCTCTTGATATATTGACTTCGTTCTTAGCGGGGGGAAGGTGGTCTCCGTTTACCCCCAAATGTGACCAAGATCTTCTTCCAATGGGGGTTACAAGACGCGCTTCGAGCGAGCGCATCCGTTTCACATACCATCCGCTTTACACGATGTGGGTGCCCTTATACCCAGTACCGGCGAACGAGACCTTACTGGTCACACAGACGAGTCAGGGGAATCTCTGGGTCGACAGGTTTGGAACGCAGAAGTTCTTAAAGAGACTCAGGGTATCTTCATGGTCATAACTGTATGCCGTTCAATTAGTATGTCACTGTATACCGTCGCTAACGCATCTACCAGCATGCCGAACTTTACGACATCCTTTACGAAGCAGCGATACGAGCAGGCGCTCGAGTTCAGTTCAACGCAGAAGTAGTTTCTGTTGCAGCCAAGGAACGAGAAGTGGAGCTTGCGACTGGCGAAACGCTCTCCGGAGACGTACTTGTCGGCGCCGACGGTGAGTATGGCCCGTCACGAACAGCCGTTGCCAAACGGCAACTCCAGGGAGCGCACACAGGACTCGCGATGTACGAGTAAGTTAAGCCTTTCCTTGTTCTGGCTCGGCATGACGCGCGTACCAGCTGATCGCAGCCGCTGATATGTTCCCCAGCACCATAGTGCCCAGCAAATACCTCCCGGAGTGCCTTGCGGCGCTACGGAAAGATGTAAGTTTCGCTGGACTTTCAGCGCACCCACGAGGAAATTTACTCACCAGTGTTGTAACAGAATGACGTGCTTGTGGCATTCGGAGAAGGACGCTCGATGTTGGGTTTCCCAGTGGTGGGCACCTCCGGTCGAGTTACGTTTGAGCTTGCTAACATGCAACGCCGCAGCATAACCAGGAAGACTTCGCCCTTCAGTTCTACGGCCCAGATGAAAACATTCACGGAACATACGGCGACCCACCCTCCGTGCCTGTGTGTGAGATTGCACAAACCCTTGATCCACAGTATGTGCACCGGATTTATAGCGAGGCCTATGGCTGATGTATGCGGCCCGGAAGACTTCGATCTATCGTAGAAAATGCGCGAATGGCCGTACGGATCCCCCTCCGAGCGCACGAAGACCTCGAAGACTGGGTGCACGATGACGGCCGGCTGGTGCTCATCGGTGATGCAGCGCATCCGTTCCCGGTCTGTTCAGGTGCTCTTGCCCCGCTATGGTCTATCATGACTCACTTGCTTCTCCATTTCCAGCCAGGTACGATCCAGGCAACCGCCATGGCAGTCGAAGACGGTGCAGTGCTCGCCAAGCTGTTCTCACATCTCAGCGAGGAACGCCAGATCGATAGCTTCCTCTTGGCCTTCCAGGAGCTCCGACAGTCGCGTGCTGAGGATGTACGCGCGAGCGAGTTCAACGCTTCGTTTTTCATGAGTCTCTCAGGCGACGGCGCCGCCCAGCGCGACGCCGCGATGCGCGCGCAGTACCTCGCGGGCGGGAACGCGCTCGACGGAGTGGGCGGTGAGACGAGCGCGGCATGGGAGCAGATCCGCACGATCTTCGGCTACGACTGCGAGGACGCCGCGGACGACTGGTGGGTGCAGTGGGGTCTCCTGCGCGAGCGCGCGCTCGAGCGTGAGATGTACGACGGCGGTGAGGGCACAAGCCACGCGCCTCCGCTGCTCGACTTCTCTGCTATGACGGTCCAGGTTAGTTCCATGGTTAGTGCATAGAGCTCAGCATTCGCGACGTGCGTTTTGTGTCTTGATTGTTCGGGCCCGGCTGCTTGTTTGATTTTTGTTATCGAATTGCTCTCGTAAATTGTGCGTTACCTGCTTTCCGGGCTGCATGCTGATCCCGATATATGAGGACATACTCTGTTTATTTGCTGTCCGTTAATTGTGGGCACATCACTAATGACGTCGCAGTCTAGTGATAGACCCGGGAGGAGATCTGGCGACAAGCTATCCCCCTGACACCAATGGGTTATGGCGCGCATGTTCTTGGATATGGGGGCCCGAGGCTGTACGAGGAATAGGGTCGAGATTGAGTGATGCGTGATGTCGAGGGGGAAAGGAAACTGTATACCTTAGACATACGTCGAGTGTTCTGATCAAGAATCAAGAGGGGCGATTGAAGCGAGTCGCCGAGGGCGACATATAATTTAGAGGTTCGCGGACGCAGAGTGAATCCCTTGATACAGGACTCAATGCGCAACGTTCGCCAAGGTTCCAAGACCGACGGATTAGAAGCGGTATACGACTTGACCTCGAGCTGGCAACTCATGGGAACGTCAACGAAGGGCCTGACCCACGCGAGTCTGAGTTCTTTGATCTAGACTACAGGAATTAAATGATACAACTCGTCATCTTCGACCTCACATCTTCATATCTGATACCTGAGCGGGAACTAGAGCTCCCCGACCTTCTTGACGCCGACGACGACGCGCTCATTGCGGCGCCAGAACTCGACCAACACTTCTGCCATCCGCGTGGGGTCGTCCTAATGATAATCAGCATGTAAAAACAGCATTGGTTCTCATCTACGTACCTCATGCACCATATGACCCACTCCGGGAATCACCACCAGCTGGAACTTCCCTTGCATTTGGCCAATCATGAGTTCCTTGTCCAGACGTTCTGTGCCCGCCAACACCAGCAGACGGGCAGTCCGTGCAGCTAGGAACTTGCTTGACAAGCCGGTGAACCAACCTGGGAACATCGTTCATTCAACAAAAATATTGATAGGTGCTCCGGGGACATCACGTACTGGTCCAGTAAGGCGCAGTGGCCCGCAAAGATGTCCGCCAGAGATACGGCGGTAAACTGGGGGGTGACCCCTCTGGAGCGGGAACGATGATACTGGGGATTGATACCCTGGCCGATGCCGGGTTACGGATCGTGTTGGTCTTCACACTAGCACACGGCATGTGGGCATCCCGGCCATCGACTGATAAACAACACACTCACTGCCATTCAATTGCTTGTTCGGGGCTATCGAAGCCCTCAGGACGCGCGTTCAGCAAGCTATGCATCAGAGGTAGGGCTTCGAGCGTGAACTCTGTGGAACGGATATCAGGGAAAGATGCAAGCAACTGAAGCCGACGTAACACTGACCTTCTACAACATCGATCACGGCTACACCCGTAATCCGATATTGGTCTTGTTGTAGTGTGGAGCAAGCACGTACACATACTGATCCACCAAGACTGTGTCCTGCTAGCTACTGGACGTCAGCGTGTCATTCCGCGGAAGTTATCGGATTGGTCGGGGCCTCACCAAGAGGGAGGGGGCATTTTGTGCATCGGGAAACACAGCCTGCGCGAGGTTGACGAGATCCGTTGTCAGGACTTCCACGCTCAAGTCCTCCTCGGTCGAGCTGCTCGTGCCCCTAAGAGGCTTCGTCTTTCCTATAAGCCATCAGCCATGGCCGGGCCTTCAGATTGAACGGCGCCCACCATGTCCGCGACAGTCATACGCTAGAACGCCACATTCCCCTTTACTCATGTCCGTGATCTCTTTCGCCATACACGCGAACGTAAGTCCGCAGTAGCCCGCACCATGGTGGCATATGATCACGGTGCCATCCTTGAACTTCGGTGGCGTATAGTACACGCGCACGTCTAGGTCTGATTGAGGTACAGAGACTTGTATGGCCTGCTCAAAATACCCGGATGCAGAGATGGGAGCGAAGGCGGGGTTTGGGGTATGCTTTCGTGCGGCTCGGGGTGTCCTGGATGGTCTACAGCCCTCGGTAAGCGATGGCATTGTGATTGACACTCTTATGTGAACGTACGCAGCAGGTGGTCCCATTCCGGTGGGTAGAGAAGCCACAGTTTCTTCCTCTTCCTCTTCCTCACCAGGCAGAGGAGGTAGCTGGGGAGCCTTGGCGAAGCGTGCTTGCAACGCAGAACGATACAGGTTCGCCATGTGGTTGAGAGCAGGAAACCTGAGGGTATCTAAAGCTCAAGTCAAGCGTGACTTTTCTTCTTATATAAGGTGTGGTTGATTGTGGGGTGTAGTAGGAAGAAAGAGCTTTGCTATGTCTGCTGCTGATTGAGGTCAAGATCGAAGTTATCCAGGTCTGCTTAACTTCATTGCTGATCGTAACGGCACAATCTCGATGCTCGTGCGCCACGATCTAATCTAATCTACTCAACTCACTCACTCGACGCGGGTGCAACAATCTGCTCCTTGGGCCTCACGCGCACGCGTACATTGACCTCGAAGGTTTGCACTTGTCCGCGGACGTGTTAAAGTCTCTAAATGTGGCGCCAACATGCGTTGAGGTTGTCCACACGCGACGCAAAGTTTTCTGTATGACCGACCTTGAAGCCAAGTTGAATAGTGAAGTAGTTCCGAAAACCCACTCCAATCTCGTCCATGACGAGGATCTCAAGTACTGCATACATACAGAACGTTGTGATACAATTCAGGCCCAAAACGCAGCAAGCAGAAAGAGAGTGAGGGGACCTCGCGGTGAGATATCAGACGTGCTCCACCGCAGCGATCTCGCGGTTCACTTTAATGTCAATCGTAGCAGGCCGCGTCGATCCATCCTCGCTGGCAGTAGACTCGGTCTGCTAGGACACAATCAGTTAGACAGGTCGTCATAAACGCCACGTGAATGGCGTAAGGCGGGAGCTTACCGAGGGCACTTTCCACGGCTTCCTCACATCGGCGTTGGCGCGATGAGGAGCTATGGAAGGAAGTCCTATGCTCTCGGCGGGAAGGTCGCGATTGGACTGCGGGCCTGGCCACATGCTCTGTCGCGTGTTGAGCCTGCAGCAAGGACGCGGGCCAGTGCACGATGAGCTGTGGGTCATTTGACGGACAGGGGGAGGCTTACGCTGCTAGGACGGAGTTGACATATACTACGAATATGTATTAGTTCATGCTGGCGCAGCGCTGGACAGACGGCAGAGAATGCTTAACGTACCCTTCACGAGTATCAAGTCCGCCGCACCAAACAGGAGTTTCCCGGGGGCGATACGGTTCTGCGGCATATGTTAGTTAGTAACCCGACAGCGACGCCACATATCGCAAGGTTGCTTACCAAGATAATGCAGATGATGGTGACAACGCTGCACGGTGACATTTAAGGTGAGCAGTATTTGACGCAGAGTTTCGTACACACGTTGTAAGGAGACCTGTAAGTCGTAGTACAAAGTACCGTTTAATTTGACATTCAAACACAATGATATGGCGAGCGGGAGACGCTTACCCGTGCTGACGGCGTATGCGATGAGAATATCGATCATAGAGTCCGTTCTATGGATAGAGATGTCAACATTGAGCTACTGGTAGAAGCACGGGTAAAAATGGAAGCATGCATACTTCCTGAAACCGGTACGGTGCCGATGCAGCGATGTGACAAGCACTGACGTGCATAAAACATCTACTAATACTGCTGTGCCAAAGCCTGCTGTTTGCATCCACTGCGCTAATATTAGGATACGTGCAACATGTAGCATGCATGAAACTGACCGATAGGTCCTTGAGTACGTGTGTACCAAGTGCTGACACTTGGAACCTGCCGATAAGGGTAAACTACTGTGAGGGACTGGCAGGGGCACGCGTACCCTTTCCAAGTGAAGGCTATGGAATGAAACAATGAGCTCTGGATTCGAGTTTGTGATATGAGGTTTCGACGCGGATTCACCTATTCCGAATCCTATCGGTGGCATCCGTGAGCGCACGAGCAAAGGTGCTGAGTGATATAATGGCCACGCGATTGTGCGGAGTATCTTACCTAGTTCAACTAGAAACATGACCCCCTGTCACAGGTAAGTCAATCATCTCTCCGAGATACCGGAATGAGGTCGTGCTTACCAGTCCGACCATGAGAGGCGTAGCATATCTCTGATCAACTGGTATGCCTGGTGAGTCGGCGCAATATTCGAACACTTCGAACTACCACAACACGCACCGACGCAGACTCGACGAGCAAAGTACCTGCGCTACGGCATAAGTATCTTTGAGAGCACCAGGCTAATGACGAACATACAGTTGAGAGATAAAGATGAGTATTGCCTAGGGGTAAACGATCAACATCAGCTGTGCGCACATATGTTACGCGCCGCACACGAAGGACTTACCGTGGTCAGGGGTTGTATCTACGCATATAGAGACGCAAGGTGAGAACGAGTCAGAATGCACTGTTACACTCTAATTCCATATAACATTCACATACAACGAACGACCTGTCAAACCATAAGCGGTCACCAACAGTCCGGACAGAGTGATACTTACCACAGAGGTTTGGTGAGATTCAACGGATGAAAGTAATTTTCAACTAGAAACCAATGGCTAAACGATGCAAAGTAATCAGTCAACTCCCACGTCATCCGCGGAGTAAATATCACCAACTTGAAATGCATGGCAAAGACCGTGTTAACGGTGTCAATGCCACTATAGGAAGGTCATCACAGGTCCCGTAATGGTTGGAAAAGAGGCTTACACAAGCATAGCGACCTGTATGGTGCACGTTACTGCTGTGTGCTTCGGATAGATATGATCCAGATACGTACGTAACACTTGACGAGAGGCCCATCGCGATAGTAGGTACTGAAGTACGTGTATACCTGGTGCATCTCTACTCCGTACAGGCTGGGGAGCAGAAACGAGTCAGGTTGAGGATAGATGCTGAGTGACTTGCTGATGTACTTGCATTAGGCTCAGAAATGTGCCGACAAGAAGGGCGCCGTAGTTTGGCCCTATTGGGGGCAGGCTCGACAAACTCAAAGAGGGGAGGGTGGGGGCGTCCATTGATGTTACAGGTTGTTCAGACATGCCGTCCACAGAAGACGAGGTGTAAAGATCTGTTGTGCTTTAATACTTCGTACGCGGGATGTGGGGGGCATCTCGGGCGAACGAGCCATGCGGTGTGGAGCTTCCAAGGTTAGCGTCTGGTGTGGCCAGCTGAGACTCGAAGCACTGTTTAGGTTCAGATCCATGACTTGCTGCTGTTCTGCTGTTGCATGCATTAGAGAGTATAATGTTCTACGATAGCTGCGAACCCACATGCATTAAGGTTTGAAAGCTTTCGGGATCTGAAGTGCCAAGATCCGGACGGTGTGATTGTTAGCAACAAACCACGATATTCCATCGCAATGCTCAGAAGAGATTCAAGCAAGGTTCTGTGCACAGCCGACGTAACCACCATATGCTCTTCATCATGCAGGAGACAGCTCCAGAACACAGCCGGACTGTTATCGAAACGCCGAGGGAGTTACTGCGTTCCATTACAACGCCTTCATGATAGATCTCATCAAGCGTAGAGCAACATCTGACCGCGTTGGGGCGAACATACCTTTCTTGACACAACATGTCATTGAAGCAGTCCAGCTGGGAACTTGTAGGCCGCTGGGAGGCTACTATGCGCTTATGTCGCACGTCCGCTGGTCGCCGCCCCCAGGACCATTTTCTGAAGACTAATTGTAACCTAGCCAAGCCATTCAATAGATATTGAGCGAGTATGTTGTCACGACATGACCCATCTGCAAAAATGGAGCTGGAAAGTGTTTCCAAGTCGGATTAAGCGAGAAGTTGCGGTGCAAGGTTATTGCTGTTTTCACGCGCGGTGTCGCGGGCGCCTACTCCGGTTTTTTTCCCGCCATCTCGCGCTCTTGCGCTCGCTGCACCCCTCAGCTTCCAACGCCTCTATCTCGCTCATTTCTCGTCCAAACGGCTCCATTCCTGGTGTTCCAGAAACTACGCATCTGCGCGTATCGAACGACATCAATTCCGTCAAGTTTCGATATGTTTCGTCCACCACCTCCCCGAACGCCACCTCCGGCACAAAAGCTTGGGTAAACGGCGTGCAAGATGTTGTGCAGCATAATCAGCTAGTGAGGTGGATGTTGAATGATATATAGAATATGTGGTATGCTGTTGCATTCATTCCCCACTCCCCCACGTCCATCAGGTTGCATGCATTCGATGTAGGCCTGGTCCTCCTATCCGTCTCCTTCATGTATTCCTCGTGTACACTTATGTATACTCATCTTACACATATTCTCTGTACTTTATGTTCAATTTAAACCATATGGGATCACTTTTGCATCACTAGCAGTGGGGGAGTCCACATTCCTGTTGCATGGACGTCTGAGTTTGTGCTCACCGCGGAAGTTTCGTGTGTTGCTGGAGGATTCCACATGCTCCCATGTTCCAACTAAGTCCCCAGGGATAATCTTGGGCAGGCTGATGTCTTGCTTGAAGTTTTGGGCAGTGTAGACGCATCGTTGACAGCCGAGGGTGCACTTCACACTCATGAACAGGGAGAACGGCGAATATATGTTCATATTACAACCAAGACAGTCTTGCAATCAAATTTAAGTGTACAGAATCATTGTACTATGTTTTCGATTGCTGGAGGTGTAAGGATGCGGACGGCGAACGTCTCCCTCGCGCGGGGGAAGCACGTAGAGTGGGAGGGTAGGGCGAGGCAAAGCAGATATGCATATGCAGGGACATTATGAGAGTCCATACATACCGTTGTGCATTCCCAGAACCCTCCCTACAAGCGTAGCACCACTTAATTTCACTCTGCAATCCATCAATGACCGGCCGTTGCAGCATGTGCGCCGAAGGTGGCGTTCGGGGAGGTGGTGGACGAAACATATCGAAACTTGACGAAATTGATATCATTCGATACGCGCAGATGCTCAGTTTCCGTAACACCAAGAACTAGGCCGTTTGGATGAGAAATGAGCGAGCTAGAGGCGTTGGAAGCTGAGGGGTGCAGCGAGCGCAAGAGCGCGAGATGGCGGGAAAAAAACCGGAGTAGGCGCCCGCGACACCGCGCGTGAAAACAGCAATAACGTTGGTTACGCACTAATTGGAGCCGGAGCGCCGGCTAAATCTGAGATCTCTTGGGCGCTCCGGGATATTGAGGCGCTTATTGATTTTTGTGCACGTTCTCAACTTTACACCCTCGTCCTCCTCACGTCTCTCAAGAACTAAGTTCTCAATCAACCCTTTTACTCACCCACTCATTCGTAACGCTTGGAGTTCTTGCGTTTTGGTTGTCCTTCGAAATGGAAATATCCGTGCGTCAGACGCAGTTGCTCATAGATGGGCAAACTCACATATATCTAGGCAGAGCTCGAACGCCCTGAATCGCTCCATGCAGGGTCTATGGACAACTCATAGAAAAGCGAGGATAAATCTCAACTCAACATCAATACCAGCATCTGGAGCAGCAACACCCCCCGTACCGCCTGAGGCTGGGACCGCTATTCCAGTGGCTGAGACTGCCGCCCTTGCCCCGACGTCTATACCTACGACGCCTGCAGCCGAACCAGAATCTATTGGTCTGACCGAAGGGAAGGCCGTAAGTGCTAAGCGGAAGCTGCGCTCTTCTCGCATCTTGGGTGAAGAAGGAAACAAACGCGCGAAGCTCTCCGGCGGAATCTCGAAAGACTATGCTCCCCCGCCCACGCGGCTCTCGGACCTCGGGGGTGTGGATCAGTGCATAGAGAAGATGCTCGAACTTGTCGCTATGCCCCTATGTCATCCCGAAATCTACATCCACACCGGAGTGCAGCCTCCAAGAGGTGTACTCCTACATGGCCCTCCGGGTTGCGGAAAGACCATGCTCGCACATGCGATTGCTGGGGTACATGTCCACGCCTATTGTCGCACAGCTGTCTCACTCATGGATTTTACAGGAGCTTGGTGTGCCATTCATAAACGTCTCCGCACCTTCTGTCGTATCAGGCATGTCGGGTGAATCGGAAAAGACACTTCGGGATACCTTTGATGAAGCAAAGGTGCGCCGTCTATCCGTGTCTTGGTAATTTCACCATCAACTGAGTCTCCCAGAGAGTCGCGCCTTGCTTGCTCTTCATCGACGAGATTGATGCTATTACACCGAAAAGGGAGAGCGCGCAGCGGGAGATGGAGAGGCGAATCGTAGCGCAGTTTCTGACATGCATGGACGGTAGGTGTGCTTCACTTGTCCGTGTATCATCTCAGCGCTGATATTGCTGTAGACATGAGTTGGGAAAAGAACGACAATAAACCAGTCATCGTGATCGGTGCCACGAATCGGCCGGACTCCCTGGACGCCGCTCTCCGCAGAGCTGGTAGGTTCGATCACGAAATCGGAATGGGCGTCCCAGATGAGGAGGCCAGAGCGCAGTGAGAATGACAGATCCCGGTTGTTCATCAGCTTACTTACGTTCAGCTTGGCAGAATCCTACGGGTGCAATCCTCGAAGTTGCGATTGGAGGGTGATTTCGATTATGTCGCCCTTGCGAAAGCAACACCTGGATACGTTGGCGCGGACCTAGCTGCTCTCACCGGCGCTGCAGGAATTATCGCCGTCAAGCGCATATTCCAACAAATTTCGGAAGGCACCCTCGTCCTGCCCGATAACGTTGTCCCCGCGACTGCCCCAAGTGACGAAGACGTCACTATGGTCATAGATGGCCCCACTGGACATCCCACCGTTCAGCCCAACAGCAGTAAACTTGTGCCTTTTGCTTCATTCGACGTCTCCAAGCACGCTGCCGCCAGTTCCATTATCCATTTCCTCCGGGCTCATCCCGACCCACTAACGGAAGCACAGCTCTCCCCGCTTTGTATCACGTACGCCGACTTCATTCTTGCTCTGCAGCAAGTGCAACCCTCCTCAAAACGCGAAGGCTTTGCCACCGTGCCGGACGTGACTTGGGCGGACATAGGCGCGTTGCACGCGACGCGAGAGGAGCTCCACATGGCCATCGTGCAACCGATCAGACGGCCCGAGCTGTTCAGCGCTGTGGGCATTGTCGCAGCGTGCGGTGTACTTTTGTGGGGTCCGCCCGGCTGTGGTAAGACATTGCTTGCAAAGGCGGTCGCAAATGAGTCGAAGGCGAATTTCATCAGCGTCAAAGGACCGGAGCTCCTGAACAAGGTACGCTCAATGGCCTCATCGACAGGATAGCTACTCATGAGTCTACTAGTACGTCGGAGAGAGTGAACGCGCCGTACGGCAGGTCTTCTCGCGGGCGCGTGCCTCTTCCCCCTGCGTAATATTCTTCGACGAGCTGGATGCCCTTGTACCTCGTCGCGACGATAGCATGGTATGTCTTCATCGTCCCTGTCATTCCGTGCCTCTCACCAAACCGCGCAACAGTCCGAATCTTCTGCCCGCGTCGTAAACACGCTTCTCACAGAGCTCGACGGTCTCGATGCGCGCAAGAGCGTGTATGTGATCGCGGCGACGAACCGCCCCGACATGATCGACCCAGCGATGTGCCGCCCCGGCCGGCTCGACAAGCTGTTGTACGTCGACCTGCCCACCGCGCAGGAGCGCGCGGAGATCGTACGGAAGATGACACGCAAAGTTCCGCTTGGCGCCGGCACGGACGTGGACGCGGCGCTGCAGGCCATCGATGCGCTCGTACACGACCGCTGCGAAGGCTACAGTGGCGCGGATCTAGCCGCGCTCGTGCGCGAGGCGGGCGTCGCGGCGCTGAAACGGACGCTGGGCGCCTTGGACGCGATGGATGCGAGCGGGGGCGTGGGCGCGGACTTTGCGCAGAGTGTAGTGGTGTCCATCGAGGACTTTGTGCAGGCGCTGGATAAGGTGCAGCCGAGCGTTTCTGTCGTACAGCGACGCAAGTATGAGTCGCTACGGTCGAAGTTCGCAGGGCTACCTGTGCGGTCGGGGAGGGAGGAAGACGGGAAGCGCGTCGACGAGAAAGCGTCTGCGGCGTAGTTTGTTGTACCTCGTTTTCGGCAAAAATGCATTGCTGCGAGTGTAAATTAACTAGAGTACGGACTCGCACACGTTACCGCCCTGCGGAAGCGCTACTGCCCCGATATCATGCTCTCGATCGCGAAGGTGATACGCCCGCCTCCGGTGTCATCGCCCACCCCAGCGCCTGTGGGGTCCGCGGCTAAGATAAGAACATTCAGTGGGGGCGGCGCTAGCAGTAGGGTTCATGCTAACCTGTTCGTAGAGCGAAAAACGGAGGGTAGTGGGACTGACAAGATGAGAGCCACTTAGCACCCGTGTTGCGCGAATGTTGATCAGCGAGCTTGAGAGTATTGCCCCAGCGGCACGCTCGGCGAGGTACTTGCGAGCGTTCAACCTGCCGCATCCCTGTTTCAACCAGACTGCATGCAGAGATGGATGCGAATTACTCACGCAGCGAGAAGCGAGTTGGCGTATACTGCGAGCGATATTATATCAGAGTTCTGCAAGCTAGAATAGAAACCGAAGGCAGTACACTTTGTAGCCACGATGCCAAAGGCGGTGTAAACAAGGTTGCTCGGGCTAACAAGCGACTGTGAACATAGTCAGAATGGATGCGCTCGTAGATAGAAGCCACGTACAAATATGAACAACAGGAAGTTCACCACACTGAGTTGATTCACTGTCAGACTGCCGCGCAGTAATGCCGAAGATAGAAGACTGATACCTAGTCAACAAGCCTGAGGCATCTGTCACCAAGATGCCTTTATCGATGGAGATACGAAGCTACGTACCGGTGCTGACCGCGTACAGGATCAGGGTGTCCACGATGGTGTCCATTCTGTCATGATAGGCATGGTGAGATCTCAGGCGGAACAAGATGAGCCGTCACGGGGCAGACGTACCGCTTCATCCCGGTGGTGTTTTTCTTCAGGAAAATGACGAGGACGCTTGCCAGAACAACGTCCCCGAGAACAGCCATGGCGGCACCGGCGGAGATGAGCCACTACGAAAGTATGGCGATCGTGTTAGACATAATATACGGCTTTAACGCATGCACGTACAGTGAACTTCTGGAAATGCGCAAATACGGGAATTGCGAATCTGTAGAACGGTGTCAATTTTTGTTCCCACTTGTCGAGTCAATGCCCATACGCTTGCGCCGTAGCAGCTGAGAGGATGTTTTAGAACAAAGGCGGCGGGTGGGTACGTTTAGTGTAAGCGTACCAATGGAAAAAGCTGGCGAGGGATCGCGTCCAGTGAGATGACCGTGACTGAGGGTGTAGAACAAACTAACCCAGCTCGCCTACAAGAAGAATGACCTATTACGTCGGTTAGAAAGCGATATTCTGTATGGCCCTCCGATACTGACTGCGGCGTAAACCAAAATACGTAATTTGGAGCCAACTATCCACGCAGAAAATCAGTAGCATCATGTAAGAGTATGTACGGGAAGACCTACTCAAGAATACCCGTCTCGCGAAGTAACTGTAAGAAGACCGCAACACGTTAGTCTTTCGAAACCAGACTTGATATACGTAGTTACGTTTGACTAAGGATGATAATGATTCCCTGGGCGGAGGACAAGGTCATCACGAGACGATGCGTATTGAAAAATCAATCGTACCGATAAGCCCGTTAGAACCTGCTATTGGTTGAGTTTATCGTGCATTGAAGTATAAAAACATGCTTACATTAATGGACCTTGTAAAGGAAGCACCGTCAGGTTTGTGACTAAGACCGAGCTGTACTTTAAAATCCGAACCAGACACCTGTCTCAAGGGTCTCTGGTCGACCATAATTCTTGATCAGGTAGTAGTAGCTGTCGCGGAAAATGAGTTGGAAGTGAATATACGGGCTCATCGAGCGTACTGTCGCACCAAACATGACAGCAGATAACGCTATGGAAAGTCTCGAGCACGCTGAAAGGAAGAATGGGTCACGGTGACGTTCTGTAAGAAGGCTTCTAAGACGCACGTTACTAAAACGACCTGACCAAGAAAATAACTGTCAGCGACTCCGAGCGAGTCGTGTAAGCTGCCATGTGAACAGCTCACCAAAGCCTTGTTCGCAAGCGAATCGTCTGTGTACATTCGAAAATATTGATAGGTCTGGTGGACAGTGAGCCCGTATAACCTAAACAAAATATGAGGGGTTTAGCCACGATTCGACATTGAGAGGGTCAGGACGCACATCACTCCTATGAGCGTCCCGATCAGGAACACTCCGAAGGTGTGGTCAAGGTCGACGTCCATTCCGAGGGGGGATATGCGTAAACAGGAAGTGAACAGTACTATGTGTCAAGCTGCAAGCCGAGGAAGGAGTTTGAAGGAGAATATCGGGCGTGTTAACGGCGACGCACTTATGAAGGTCCATCGTGAACACCACCCAATGGAGTTGCACCCAACAAGTTGGTAGAACGACGGTCGTATCACAGATGTGTACATCACTAATACGCCCTGTGATGATCGTTATTAGTAGTCGCCCTTGGGTCCAGTGCATCAGCCTTCTAGCCTAAGTATATCTTCACACCATGGGGATAGCTACCGACAATCCGCGCTACAACACAATTCTGAACTCACCAACGAAGGGTTTCACCGAGTAGCTTCGAGTAGTGATCACTATCACCGCGCCAATCGTCGTAGAAGAGGTCAGTTTCCTTGAGATACAACTTGATACGCTGGCTGCGCAGAAGCACAGACAACCGTAGTTGCAGATAGAAAAGGCAATTATATACCGTCAACAATGTGGCAAGTCCTAGGTTTTCGCCGTCTCTGACACCACAAGATAGTGAAGTCGTTCCATACGAGACCGGCAGATGATCATCGTGGTTGCGGCCCTAGTTCAAACGTGTAAACAACGCGTTCATAGTTGTGCTGGGCGCGGCGGTAGCTGGACTCGGGATTTTCTGTGGTTGCAACTTCAAGTCAGTCGTCCTTCAAACCCCTCCTAGGCCGCCCACTATCCTCTGGCAATAGTGCTTGTTGACTGCCCCACGGATACTGCTAGTCGTGCAAAGTGGTACTAGGACATGTGCGGCGTGGTTTAACTTTCGGTTAAGCCGACAACCTCGTTATATAAGCTGTTGGGCGTCTATTATTGCTGTTCTCGGTGCCTACTTAGTGCGACTCGTCGTCACTTGAATCAGTCGTTCACGGTACCAAGATACTCAATTTTCTGCCAACTTCTACTCGTCCATTTCTGGACCCATTGCGTTGCCTAAGTCATTGGTGGGCTTGACGCAACGTCTCCCTGGGCGTCCGCGGTTGTCCATATATACGCAACTCTGTCGAACTCAAGGCTGCAGCTGGTCATTGATCATTGCCCACAAGCACTCTAGACCATGGTACGTCACGAAATAGGTCCGATTGCTACGCGTCGAAGCAGTAATGTTCAACACGTGTGTGCAGGTTCTGTACCGGTGACATCCTATCATACCTTGATTATTTGCGGAATACGCGGTCAGTCAAGTGCATCCGTAGTTGAGTGAGAATGATTACAGGTCAAAGCACATGGGAAAGCTGCGATAGCCTAAATGAAATGGCGTGTTTTGCGCCCGTAGCAGACTTCTTTTGCAGAGATGGTTTATGTACCGTCGGGATGATGGACTTGACGTTCACTTCTCCGTGAGTTACCCGATGAGAGCGGATGACATCCTTGCTGTTCGGCGGTGTTCTCGGGCTAATTGTCTCCACTACGGCCGTCTATAAAAGACGGCAAGAAACCGGGCCTCGAAATCCTATACGAAACCTATCATGTCAAGTTCATCGACCCCCTCCGAGTCGAATCAATGCTCTCCGATGAGCTGTGCGGGGGCCGCAAATGTCAGTCTCTCCTGTTTGGCTGACCCACAGTGCTTGTGCGCCGACTCTACAGCTGCACTGGCTGTTTGGAACTGCCTCTTCAACGTATGCACCCTCACAGACGTTACTCTAGCAAGAACAACGCTACTGCTCCAATGTCAGGCTATCGGTGAAGGTATGTGTCATAATAATCGCCGCATGCTTACACATGCACCCTAACCCTTCCCAATTAGATTTTACCAAGACCGCATCATCTCCTACTACACCCAACACAAGCACGTCCGACTTCTCAACTCGGTCAAACACACTCTCAGCGTGTTCAACCGCTACCAATTCACCAACGCCCTCTTCATCTATCATAAATTTCTCAGGGCTCCCAAGCCTTCGCATCTCATCCCAGGAGCCCTCTCGCACTTCATCCCCAGCGTTCTCATCAAACCCGGCGATTTTATCTATTACGAGTGTGCCCGTGCCAGCGACTCCTAGCATGGGCTTCCCAATGACCTCAATACTCAGTTTCTCGTCCTCGACATCAAACCTTTCAGGGACGAAGGCGCGAAACACCAGTGTCATGGTCGCCTTAGCTCTCATACCAGTTATGGTCATCTTGGGCGTCGGCATTCTTGCAGCACTTGGGGCAGTTGTAATTCGGAAGCGAATGCGGCGGCGTCCTGTGCACCGCACCAGCGTCTTTGAGGGAAACCCGGCGCTATCTGAGGAACAATGCCCCAGGGATGCTCGCTCCGTGAATCATTCCGATGGCCGCCGACATCCGACCGCCATATGGTTATCACAGAGCAACTACGCCCAGTACGGAAGTGATTTGGCGTCCGACGCCCCCCACGGCGTGCAATCCAACAGCGATATACAGGGAAACGTACGTTTTGACATCTACCTTCTTCAAGCAAGATCACTGACACTACGCAAACTCATCTATCAAAGAACCGACGAGTAGTACGAAGAATCTTCGAAGCCTTTTCGCTTCATCCGAAGGGCCGCAGTGAAATCCCAGAGCCTTATATTCTCGTACGCCCGTCGTACGCATCTCCCAATAAGTCTGTGTATCCTCAAGTAATGCCTCCATTACATTCGGGCGAGCGTTGTTTCGAAGGTAGGTTCTTCGTGCCTCAATACAAGTGACACTAAAGCTCACAAGTACTCCGTAGTCGACGAAACCTCAAATAATGATACTATCGAGCCTCCCCCGAGATACGAGAACAGAGAGGCAACGGGAGAGTACAAGTCAGTGCCGTCTCATATCCTCTTACGATTCAATTGCTTAAGAGACATGTCGTACCCAGCTCATCGGAGGGGATAGTTAGAAATCGATCAAAGTGATGGCATAGCTCGTATGTTACCCCCGAAGGCGTACGCTGCTTCCTTGCTCTTGATCTCCCTTGACGCTGATACCACTCGCCAGGGAATCTTTATGAACTTAAGATCGAAAACCGATCGTGTCCATTAAACTACAGGAATAAACTGCATATATTTCTCGACCGCGCAAGAAGCTTTTCAAACCCCCGTGAATGTCCAAATGCGAGGTGCGGCCCAGCGCTGGCAACCAGCATTGTCGGCCACATCCCATCCTGGACTGTATACAATGCATGCAACACTCCAAGCTTTCGTTCGTCGACCAGTTTAAAGAAGCAACGATTTTCGTTAGCAAGCGCTTAAAGGCACAAAGACTGTCGGCGGCGGCGGCCTCGTGTTAACACTCATTCTCCTCTTTGTTCTATTGTTAGGTAAATCGGCTAAGCTTACGCGCAACCATATAAGGCACCTTCTTGGCCCATCTTCCACTAACTCCCATCTTCATCTACCCGGTCTATGTAATCGACTCCACTCGCTGCCGTACCTATTGACTTGAAGGTAAAGGGGATAGCCTCCGACGGTAGACTGACCAACTCTCCTTGTAAATAGCAAAGCCATGTCTACGAACTCACAAGGTATAGTCCTGTCCGCCAATGACGAAGTTTGGTGCACTTATATTATTTCGCAGCCTCCGAAATCAGAAGCAATCACGTTGGATGGGATGGACTTTTTGACAGAATCGATATCTTAGAAGTCCCCGTCGAGAGATTCTTGCATACCCTCTTACCCTCGAGAAAACCGTATCTATATGACAACCATCAGCTGTCTCAGAAGTATTTCCGCGGCGTGATGAAGAAACCTGCTCAAAGTCCCAACCTTGTAAGTCCAATGGTCGACATACCACCTATGCATATGATTGACTATCTTCATCAGGCTGCATCCTTAGGAGCCCTTGTCTCGTCCTTTCCGGAGGAACGACGAGTCAGCTTCCTGGACGCGAGCAATTACTCGCTACCGCCTCCCTTCGGGATCCTCGAGAGTACCCACCATCTCACGGCGCTGGACGTTGGGGTTTCGTTTCCAGGCTGCGAGAACACTGGGCCGCCATACCGATGGCAACGTTTCTCCATGGCCATCGACGTCAAGGACGACGAATGCGCCGACCCCTTCGATAGAGACGACTTGCTGGGCGATTCAATTATCCGCATGGCCGCTTGTGCGCGGAACCTGATGCTCGCCCACGGGTTTCTCGCAGCATTCGTCCTCGGAATGTATGGCAGTCAGTGCCGCATTGTCCGATTTGACCACGCGTCTGGGCTGGTCTCCGAGTCGTTCGACTACGTGGAGAACCCAGATCTCCTGCAGCAATTCTTCTGGCATTTCGTGCACCCTGCTGCCGGAAACCCTGTGGTCGGATGCGATCCTACTGTGCATGCGCTTTCCGGCGCCGATTTCCGTTGGATCAGGCCTCGACTGTCGAAAATGAAAGTCAGCCCGGATTCCCTCAACGTGTGGGAATTTCGCCGCGCCGACGTTCATGACGACGCTCGCACCACAATCAGGTCGTTCTTCCTCCTGAAGGTCATCAGCGCTGAGAAGAGGATCTTTTCTCGCGGTACGGTCGTCTGGTTGGCAATTGAGGATACTCGCAGTGCTTTGGGCTGTCAAGCCAAAGCTGAGGAGCCAGCGCTGGTCGTGGTCAAGGAGGCCTGGCGCGAGATCGAGTACCGATCAGAGGCATGCATCTACCAGATACTGGCAAATGCCCCCAAGTCGCAACGTTTCGGTCTCCCTAGGATGCTTTGTGGCGAGGACCTCGGACAACGCGAGGTCGCTTTGTGGAAGGCCAGCGGTGGATCCCTCGACCTTTCGACTTCTGAGACCAAACTGGAATGCCCTTCTCTGCCCCTTCCCCAACACCAAACATTTTCGTGGCGGTTCACTGCGGAAGACGAACAGGCGCACCGGGATCGTAGCCAGATGCGGTTGGTCATTGACGTCGTGGGCCGCCCGTTGTCACAGTTCCGAACCACAAAGCAATTGGTCCGAGCACTGTATGATGCTATCCAGGGTAAGCTCTCTATCCCTGTCGTCTTGAAGCCTTCATCGTTTCTTAATCTCTCAATTTAGGGCACAGGAATGCTTTCAGGAACGGTATCTTGCACAGGGACGTCAGTGAGGGCAACGTACTTCTCGTAGACCAACATTCACGCATACGATGGCCATTCACGGGCTTCCTCCACGACTTCGACTTCAGTTGGGTCGACGTTGCGCAGGATGATACGACAAGCCATTCCGTCGACTCACCTTCAATCAGTAGCGACTCAGGACAATCCGACGTCAACAGGGCGTTGTTAGGGCAGACCGTGCGTTCGCTTGTCGTCTACTCTGCCTGTGTGCCCTACGATACTGACCACTACTGCGCAGGGGACGCCTCCTTTCATGGCGATAGGCATCCACCGACAGAAAACCGCCCGCCTCCTGGGGACCCCGATCAAGCACGAGGCACACCACGACCTGGAGTCGTTCTACTGGTTGCTTGTCTGGATGGTCCTCCGCCACGCCCGCTACGTCCACAGCTGGGGAAGCCACGCAGAACGAACTCTCTTCGGCTGCGCGGACCATACCTTCTACGCAAGCGTGAAAGCGGTCTGGCTCGACGTCCCCGCAGTGGTGGTATGGGACAATGTCCCACTCACGAGGCTGCTCCGGCGGTTCACCGACGCCGTGAGGGCCAACAATCCCCCCTTGTCGAGCTCGAAGGGCAGTGGGGTGCTCACCCATCTGAACCACACGATGGTCCTCGAGATGCTCGGAGAGGCCCTCGACAGCGACGGTTGGCCGGAGAATGATGCTGCGTTCACCGCGAACGATAGGGAAGCATGGCGGGAGTACTCACCAGCATTGTATCAGGGCGCGAAACGTGCCCGTGAGGAGGCCGCCGAGGGGCCCGTGGAAGACTGCAGGAGATGGTTTTAAACACCGCAGGGGGTGAGGGAGAAACCTAGAGAGTCATAACATTATCTATATTTATTAGAACCACTCGCGTAAATCGTCGGTGTACCTTTGCAGAACAGCCCGGAAACAGCATCGTTATACTTACATACTCTTCCATTGCAATGAGCTCCGAGCAACCGTTAGCACGTTCAATTAATCCATGGCATTCATTAGATGCGGGCCTCAAGTTGTATTGTACATTCCTGATGTTGCAAATGCTCAAAGTCGACGAAATGTCCCCCAGATGAAACGTACATATCTACAGTGCATTAGTGCTGTTCGATGATCTAGCGTAAGTCTAAGCCACAAACTCGCGCAGCTGCGCGATGTGCGATTCTCGCCGCTTCACGATGTCCGCATGGGTGATGGTGCTGCGCAGCTCGAGCTCCGTCTGTATGGGAGGTCAGTGAGGCGGGTCAGAATTCGGAGCCAGATGACGAACCGATAGCAGCTTGTCGGCTTCCCACATGCGGTTGGGAAGACTCTCGAGGGCGACGTAAACAGCGGGTATCGAGGTACACCGCATGAGCTCCTGTTCGTTGGTGCGGAGGATCGCGAATGCTATGCGGAAGAGGACGTCGACGCCATCGACCATGAAGACGTCCCACACACGGAACAACGTCTAGGGGAGGATGTCAAAATAATACTTTATAGCCATACACATACGACGTACCTCCACTGGCAGGCAATCCGTGAAGAGCGAAAGGAACCAGGAGAAACAAATGGCACCAAGGTCGATGCCGAGCTCAGTGAGATGCGCAGACAACTTGGGCATGAGTTCCTGAACGTAGTCAAGGAGGACCAGCGGACATGCGCGTGAGCTGAGCAGGGAAGGCGAGAAGAAGTCTTCAGGGAGGAGACGTTCGATCATCGCAGCAAGGACCCAGAAGGCCTCTTCTTCGTCGGCGTGCACAAGCAGGAGAGTAGACGTGACAAGGTTCATGCCTTGGCAGTAACCCACGGCTGGATTGCGTCTGTAGTGCATAGGTTAATGATATAGCAAGACGGGCGGTCTTGGCGCACTTACTTGCTGTACGCTATAAGAACACGACGTAGCTTCTCCACTCCAGCACCGGTTCGACCAAAGAAGATGTTGAGCGGCATCGTCCTGCACACGTCCTTGTCGATCTCCCGGACAACACTGCTCGCTGAGTCGCACTCAGCGAGCAGGTCGGAGAACACGCCCGGCTCCCGCATCTCCAGCGCGCCGCTACACTCCAGCCAGGCCTTCGACCGGTACGCAAGAGGAATGCCATTCCGAACAAGCCGATCGAACTCCTTCTTCTCGTCCTTGCGCGACGAAAGTCCGAACTGTGCGAAGCCGATCAAGCCGTCGCTGTGTTCGAGCTCCTCTGCCTCGACGGCGGTTCCAAGCCCAAGGAGCTGTGCTGCGCCACCGCTCGAGGGCGCACTACGGTTTCCCAGAGGAGTCGACTTGATCACGACGGCCTTGCTACGGTTCTTCAGGAACAGATCCCACTCCTTGCGCTGCGCCGCCTGGCGCTGATCGTGAATGTCCGTCAACTGTACGAGCAGCCGGCGGATGGTGTTCGCACAGACGTGTCGCGGGGTGTCAGAGTCAACCGAGAGCACCGAGGATGTCGATCTAGCCGGTGCAGTGGCGGACGTGCTGCCGCTGAGCAGAGTGGATGTGCGTTTCCTCGCCCGGGACGACGCGGGCGAGGCGCCACGTGATCGCTGCGAGGATACTGACGTGCCGTCGACGGGGCCAACACTGCGCACGGTCGGGCGAGTGCTGGTAGAGTTGATGCTCATTGTGTCGACACCGTCGTCCCCGTCCCCATCACAGTCGCAACCTTCCTTGACGATGTCGATGACGTCTACAGCCCCATCTTCGTCGTCCTCTGGCCAACTGTTATCTTCTCTCCGATCCGCCACCTTGATACCAGTGAGACAGGCCGGCGCGGTGTTCTTGCATTCCTTCGCACGCAGTAGAAGTAGCACGTCGTACCGAGAGACGTCATAGATGAACCCAAAGCGATCTGTCATCCCTTCATGACTGTTATCATCTTCCAAGGCCGAGAGCGAAGCGTCAGGGAGGGATATAGAGAAGTGGAAGTCGCGCGCAGTGAGGGGAGTGTATTGTCGCGAGAGATACTGAGTGGGCGGCTTGGCGTGACCCGGAATGATGGACTCGAGAGGAACAGAACCAGGCTTGCTCGGTGTGGGGACGACGGGGTTGGTGACGGCCTGCGAGGTCTCCCCCGATGTAGACTGGGGACCATCCGTAGTACTCGGGAGCCTCTTCTGTTGCTGGGTGACAAATGATCCGAAGAGGGGGGAAGCGAAAGAAGGGAGATTCACGCTAGGTTTCCTGATCTTCGGAGGATGACGAACAATTTGTCCCGCGCTCAAGGTGCGCGAAGGCATAGGAGTTGCGTCAGCGTCCGCAGAGAGGAAAGGCCTTGGGTCAGGCTTCTCCGCGCCCGCTGCCTTGCGTTCCTTCTTTTCCTTCGGCCGATCGCGGACTTCCAGTTTCTCTTCTCGCGCATGACGGACGAGGTCGAAAGCCATCTGCGCAATGGCAGGACTCGTTTCGCGGCCCTGATCTGCAAGGATACTACCCGGATCCGAAGTCATGACCCGAGTTGCCTGCACGATAGCACGGAGAGAAGCCCCTTGTGGTGGCTTTTCGTCCGGCGCGCTGATACTCTGGGAGGGTGATAAAACATCCGGAGGCGAGACCACCTTCGACACATCGGAGGAAGATATGATGGTCGGAGATAACAGGGGGCTGCTGGCTGGAGAAACGTGAGCCGATTTTGCCGCGAGTATTTGTGGGTGTTCTGAAGGAGGGTCGAAAGCAGAGATATCCGTAACCGACATATTCCGTCGCTTCTTGCCTGCAGCGGTGGAGGTCGGGCCGGGATTCAGGATAGAGAACCCCAGGGCACCAAAAACGCTCTTAGTGGGCTTTCGCTTTGTTGCTTTGGTGGGAGTCTGCGGGACGGAGGGTGCTGGAGAGATGTCGTCGGTAGAGGATTGCGGCGCCAGTAGCGGGCTCTCCTTGACCGATTCAGAGCCGTCGGAATCGGACGAGAATGGTATTCGCGGGGCCTTTGCCTTGCCTTTCACCCACCATGTACCCATCCACTCACCAAATAGCGGTCTGTCTGCTTTCAAGCCATCGCCCGCGGACTGAGCGGCAGCGGAACTCTCGCCCTTGGTAGAGTCCAAAACCCGAGCTTCTAGTAACGGGGACGCGGGGAGCGTGGTTTCCGCGGTGACGGCAGTAGGAGATAGCTGGGGTTGGGCAAGTACAGGGAGCGTAGAGGCCAAGGGAGTCGCGTCGTCCTTCGGAATACTACGCGAAAGCGGGACTTCGTCTTCGAGTGCCTCTGTCAGAGACTCAGCTAATGACTTCGGCCATGGGTTAGCATTTATCCTTCAGTGCAGTCAAGATGCGCACTAATGAGCTCTGTTGTCGTTGCATACGATGCACTTGGTGTATGGTTTCGTCGTCGTTAGGGAATAGCGACTGCAGAAGACGACTCGCGATGTCTTTTTCCGAGGGATGTAGCTCTCGCAAGAGCTGGTCAACGCGCTCCTTCCGCGCGGCTTCCTTCTCCACAAGCAGTCGCCGGCTCTCCTCCAACTGCTGCCTTGCGCGTGCCAAATTGCGCACGGCCTGCGAGAGAACGCGTAGTATGGCATAGCATGCAGCGTCGCTGGGTGACGACTGTTCGTCGGTATACTTATAAGTAGCAGCGCGCATCGCATCGTCCGAGTATTCGTGCCATGGCTCCGTGAGGATCTTGGAGGTCGTGGTGGGGGAGAAAGGTCCCTGAGGGTGTTCTGTAGGTCCGTCGATCAAGATTTCGTACTTCGTGGACGCGTTGGTGACAGTGTCCTCGCTCGACGACTCCACTACGATCAGCGGTGGCGGCTTAACCGATCTTGGTCCAATTCACTCAACATACATTCGAATGAATGGCATGCGAGCTTACCTGCGACTGCCCTTTCCATAACCGCGTACGCTTCCGTCCCAATTCGCGTTGGTGTTCCTCGTCTGCTCTTCGGCAGACCCATCAAGCTTGGCCTTCAGGGAGAAGTAGTCGGGCGAGGGTCGTGGGCTATCCTCGCTGGGCTTAGCACGCGACCTGCGGCCTCGCGACGAATTCTCCGAGTCTTGCGAGAGCGGGTGAGAATGCGCGGGCGTCGTTTGCACGGAGGACGCCATGTCGGCGAGATGCCGCTGCGCGTCTTCGTGAATACCGTGTCGTGACTGTCGTATACAGGAGGGGCAACAATGGTGGTGGCGGTCGAGGTCGAGGTAAGTAGGACTGCCAGGGACTGCCTTGCATTGGCAACGACTCACCCGGCCCGGTAAGCGAAGCATGATATGTCCAGATCTAGACATAACCGAAGGTTATTGGCAGAATTGAGCCAATAATTCACCTGCTCCCGACGTCCACCTCTTCCCCCAACAATCACCACTCTCGCATATACTCATGGGCTGGTTCTCGAGAAGTCAATCGGAAACACCTGACCCAACATCGAGAAAGGACCGTCAGCGATGCTGGGACTCCCGAGATGCATATTTTGCATGCCTCGACGCTGCCAACGTTGTGAAGCCAGGCGACGAAGGGGCTGCATGTGCGGATACTAAGAACATATACGAGGGGAACTGTGCAAAGAGCTGGGTGCGTGACTAGTTAGTGACCAGGTGCGCTGTGAATTTTGTTAACCGATGTGGTTATCAGATCGACTACTTCAACAAACGACGTGTGCTCGCAGAGCAACAACAAGGAGTGCTAGCTCAAGCCAAAAACCAAGCCCAGTCTGTCCGTAGATGATATACAAATCTCAGCGGGCGCGCTTCTGCACAAGCGGATACAGCCATCTGCAAGCACTGCGTGATGGAACTTGCATGCTGCCCGGCCCTCCACATATCATATCTCTTGTTACCATCTGCCAATGGTCATAATATCCCATGTTGATGCACGAGCGAGTCGGGTTTCTTGGTGAGCCATCTCTATGTCTAGTAATACGGCAATTTGTTCATCATACCGTAGTGTCACAATAGATTTCATGAACACTCAAGTGAGCCGCGTGAACATCGCACCAGTACGCGTCAAATTTGGTAAGCATCGCCTTCACTTACAGTGCAGTACTGCATGTCCAGGGCGCATGTTTGATCGTCGGGCCCGGTTCGTGGCGCGGTCCGTCGAGGCGTGGTGGCTCGCCGGCGGATGTGCTCGCTAGTAGGGGGCATCTCGGGCTGGCGCCCGCCACCTCCCAGGAAACGTCCGCCGCGTTGTGACGTGCACACCCACGGAATGCTACAGCAACCCCATCGCAGACACGCCCACCAAGCATGGCGTGCGCATGTCTTTTACACGGTTGCAACGAATACCGCATAGCATGTGAAGATTAGCGACCTCTCCCAAGCCCACCGGTATCACCGCCCACAGTGACTATGTACTCCTCACCCACTCCCAAGGTGACATTTAAACATGTCGGCATGTCCCGACATAGTTTGCAGGGGGACGTCAAGTGAATCAAACTTATCACGACAACTGAACGTCGGAGCTGATGTCCCCCACCCTAAAGGCCAGCAGATTGCCCGACGGATGCAATGAAAGAATAGTCAGTGTTCTGACGGCGCGCTGCGGATGCGCGGTGGGTATGCCTGCGGGAATATCGGGCACCATACTTCCCGCACAGCCCTGGCTACGGTCACTCGGCGTTGTCCCTCTGTGAACGCCTCTCTGTTCGTTGTTGCCCAACAGACATTCTCAGATAGAAGCATCTCGCCAGCACAGGATTCCCAGCCACGCCATAAGCCCCGCCAGCCATTTTGACAACTTAAAAGGTGCGTACCTCCGAGCGAGCGAGCATGTCTAGCCCCATGCCACCGACGCCGACGCCAGCACCCACGACACGCTCGAGCGTGAGCCAGATGAGCGTTCTACCCTGGGGCCTCATGACCATCACGTCAAACGCCAGTCGCAAGAGGACGTCGATGATCGCGCTTCCGTCTTCACCGACATCCGTCAACGCCAAATGCGAACCGCCCGTCTCGAGAAGCTCGTCTCTAAAAGCCCCTGGCAGGCGAGCGCACTCCTCCCACTCCTCCCCTGTTTCGTCCTGGAACCCACGCCTAATGCTCTCCAAGATCAATACCAGCCTCCACTCCCCCGACAGGCCCGCCCGACGCCCACATGGGCCCCGATCGGCCATTACCCCTCCTATAACGCCCGCGCGGGGTGAGAACAGGACTCCGATCATCGACGTCTGGAAGTCAAAGGCCGGTCCCAGCACGTTGAGAACGTCGCCGCCCAAGACATCTCTACCCTAGTACGTACTTATCTGCTGTTCGAGCGACAGAATAAACCTGACGATCCAGCATGTACTCAGTGACGCCGACCTGGAGCAGGACCCACTGTTCAGCATCCTCTGTGACCAGGGTATTTCCCACGCACCGAAGTGCTATCGGCTGAAGCTCGTCGACACGGATCCCTCGTCATCGGACGACGAAACCGTGTTCGAGTCCTTCTTCTCCTTCACAGCGTCCCCCGTGCAGAGCCCATCATACTCCGCGACCTCCTTCACCCCACGCCAGACGCATCGACCAGCGCCTCTCGCCCTACCCCTGCCCAGCCCATCGTATCTTAGCCCCGTCAGTCCCAACGTTGTCATCCGGACAGCGGGTAATGGGGACAAGGTCGACCGGTGGATCCACAGCGGCGGTCTGGAACCAATGCTGACTCCGATGTGCGTTGAGGACTCGCCACACGAAACGTGGGATAACGGGGGCCAGTCGGATTGGCGTGAGGTCATCGATCACTTCCTTCAGCACGCGCACGACCAGGATCACGAACAAGAGGACGGGGAGCAGGACGACCCACAAATTCATTACCTCTCGGCTCACAACGCTGGACGAGGTGCATATGGCGGCCGGGGAGGCAATTTCTTGCATTATTGAGGCGTTTGGTCGGCATCAGGCATGATTTGACCGTGTCTCCTTATCTTTTTGGGTTTCGGATGGACACTCCTTACGACACGACCACTCCTTCACGATTCGCTTTTGCATGTCATATTGGTAGTAACACCCTGTTACATATCTATTGGACTCGGAGGGACTTCTCACTTCACATCGCTCCTTTACGACTAGACCCGTGGCCCTTGTGAACTTTTATGTACCCATACTTGTTGTACTACTCTTGCGCAATCCTACTATCACTCGTTTCTCCTTTTGCCCAGGCTCAAATCGAGCACTAGTGCGTTGCGGCTTCGCCGTTAGCTTCCTTCAAGCTTCCTTTTTAGCGAACAAATCTCGATCGGGTGTTGAAGACATTGGGCGCCTACACATTATTACATCCTTTCTTCCTACCTCCCGCTCATTCCACTGATGCTCCGCTGCGATCATTGAGTACTGAGTAACGAGTTCCGATATCAGCGGTGCTTAACACAACTGGGGTCTGATTGAGCCTGCAATTAAAAAGGCTGCGCTGCTTTTTCTGCGGACGTAATCCGACCTTGAACTCAAGGAACAACCCATCCCGCCAATTGAAGTTCTTGCGAACAACGACACCTCCCCCCATGGTGAGGTTCAAGGTCTGTCTTCCTGATCAATACCATAGATATGTCATGAACTCCGAGTCTCGAACAGAACCGGTGGCTCTTAGTGGAGTTCCTCCCCGTCCCCGCCCCAGTACCCGGGCGCGCCTCTGTCCAGCACGCCCAGGAGGAGCTCACCAGCAAGCAGATCTGGGCAGCACTCAAGCAGAGCGTGATCACCCACTTTGGGGACACCGGCTGGGGCGCAGTGGGATCCTCGCTAACCGGTGTGTACCATCGTGCCATCTCACTGCCACTCGTGCAGAACTGACGGGTTGACTGCATCCGCTTGGTTGCCAGTCAAGTACTTCTCCCCACGCACGAACCTATGCATCATACGCGTTGCGCGGGATCCGCACAAGATTGCGTGGGCGAGTGTTACGCTCATGACCGCGGTCGACGGGCGGAGATACATCCCGCATGTCGTTCATGTTTCAGGTGAGTGCTTTGACTTTCCCCTCGTGAAGAACGCCGCGGGACGATGTAGACCGCTGTGATATGAAATGTGATATGCATAGTGGATGTAATAAATTGATGTTTGCTCCCGCGATACGATCCATGCCCGGGCGATGTCTGGACGAAATTCTCAATTATAACCCACAGGCACCATAAAGCAGGCACAACTGGCTGCAATACGCCACAACCGGGAGATCGTCGCGCGTTACAGAGCGCGTGCGAAGTTGCCAGGTATGTGCACATCTTCGCCATCCGGACACCGTAAGCTAAAGGTAGGACTGTGCAGCGGGCTACCAAGACTCGTATGAAGAGTACCTGCAGACCAGCGCACAAGAAATCGAAGGTTTGCAAGATTAGCATGTAAGAGTTAACGCCTCAGGTCCGTCATCGTTGATTCAATGCGAATAACGACTGACAGGCTACTCTATTTTGATTTCAGCGCGCCTCTACAATTTTGCGTGCGCGAGTATGGTCCCCGCCTCCCTCTTGACAGCGTCCTGTGCCGCCTGCCAACTCTCCGCCCACTCGATCGTCGCGCTCACCAGTCGATCGACATCCTCCCTCGAATTCTCTGCATGCAAGCAAACGCGTACACGGTCAGCGCCCTTGGGGACCGTCGGCCATGTTATTGGCCGCGCGTTGAGCCCGCGTACGCGGAGGTGAGCAGAGAGCGGGCGTGGATGCGGCGTTAGGACGGCGATGATCGGCGTCGACGCGCTCCCCGCGTGCGTCTCAGAAGCCAGCGCGGGGAGCGAGAGAAGGGAGGCGGGGATGCGTCGCGCGGCAAGCTCCGCGCGGAGCGAGGACGTAAAGCGGGCGCTGAGGGCGAGGAGCTGCGAAGCGAGCTGGGGCGGCGTTAGAGTGTCGGTCGAATGTGGATCATTGGGCGCTCACCTTCTCGGCGGAGCCGTCCTCGAGCATGTCGAAGGAGCAGTCTGCGGCAACGATGTTCGCGTTGCTCAGCGAGGTGGTGTATATCAGGGAGCGCGCGTAGTTCAGGAGGTAGTCGCGCACGAGCGGGGTGACCAGCAATACCGCTATAACGTGTTTGTCGGGTCAGAATCCTCTGGTTCGTACGTTTGGCTGGTGAACACACCTCCAGTTGCTGCAAGTGCCTTTCCAAACGTATGCAGGCGAGCAAACACTTTGTCTTCCAGGCCAAGTGCCGCGACGAGGCCCCTCCCTTGTGGCCCGTATACTCCTGTCGCATGTGCCTCGTCGACGACCAAATATCCGTTCCCCTTCGGAAAGAGCTCCTCGAGAGCCTCGACGATCTGCACGAGCGGCGCGATGGTGCCATCCATGCTGTACAGTGTTTCTACCGCCACAAACACGCTGTTCTCTCCGCTGGCGAGCCCCGGCCGCTCTTCGCGCAGACGAGACAACGCCTCCCTGAGGCCCCGCACGGAGTTGTGCGAGAACGGCACGCGGGCCGCCGCTCGCGACGCGCGCATCCCGTCGTGCACCGACGCGTGTATGTGCTCGTCATACACGATGGCGTCGCCCGGCTGCGGTATCGCGGTGAAGAAGCCCACGTTCGCGTCGAACCCCGAGTTGAACAGCAGCGCGGCGGGCGCGCGGAAGAACGCCGTGAGGCGCGCCTCGAGTGCTGCGTGCGCGTGTCCGTTCACCAGGAGGCGCGAGCCCCCGGATCCAAGGACCTCTGGTGCTACGTTGAGTCGCGCGAGGAAACGCGTGCGGAGTACGGCCGAGCGCGAGAGGGAGAGGTAGTCGTTCGTTGAGAAGTCGACGAGGTGGGCGTCTGCGGCGGGATCGTACAACTTCCTTCGGATGAGCCTTTTCTCGCGCGATGCGAGGGCGGCGTGCAGGCTGTCGTTGAGTGGCATCACGTTGCTGTGAGTGTAATTTGCTTCGTTCGGGGTATGTCTTGGGGGAGCGTTGTTGAACAGCGCGAAGTTCTCCTCGAAATGTTAACAAGCCTGTCTCGCCGCGTGCTAGCGAGTGGCTAAACTATACATGATTTTCATTTAGTAAAGCGATGTGGAGTGCAACCGAACGAGAGCAACGACACCTTTTAGTTGGAAGTGGGGGAAGATGGAGGGAAAGAGCAAAGTGTTTACCCCATATCGTCGAATGAGCCCCAAGACAAACTTGAACTCAAGTCCGAGTTTTACGGAGATCGTAGCCGATCCCGATCTACTGCCGCCGGAAGCGGATATACGCTGATTTGGGAGTCCGAAAAATAATCTAAATGGATCCGGCTGGCGGGTTTGGGTTTCTTCCTGGCCTGGGGTTCCAAGAAATGGGTTGTCAGATGTATTGGAGTCCTATCTATTGATGTAAAAAAGTCCATTGCAAGAGATACACAGGAGGCAGAGGGCAGAATGTCATATAGTATGGCCGCTGGCGATCTGCTCAACCTACTTAGTCCGAGAGGAAGTCAACCTCTTCCTCGATGAGAAGATCCAGGAACCTGAAGAACGACGCCGCGGGAAAGCCTACTACGTTGTTATAGTCTCCGTCGATCTTGCTGACCAGCATGCCTCCAAGGCCTTGGATGGCGAAGCCTCCCGCACGATCCGCACCTTCCCCACTCTCAACGTACGCCGCGAGGAGAGATTCCTCGTTCTGGCCGAAGTAAACAAGAGTGCGTTCTTCAATCGACCTGTTGGGCGTGTTCAGTATCTACACTCCAGTCACAACGTACTGGCGCCCTCACTTGATCTTGTATCCAGGAGCCTCGAGAACGGGAAATGCTGCATGAGGAGTGTTAGTCGACACATTCAATGAATCATTGGATGGGCGTATGGGTACCGATGGTGACGCCAGTAACAACTTCGCATACGCCTCCGTTGAGATCCAGCAGCATGCGCATGTTGTCTTCTTTATCGGTCGGCTTCTCGAGAATGTCCTGCGGAAGCGGCGCATCATCCTCAAATCGCGGAATGCTTGACAGCCCGGGCATTGGGTGTGTCAACACTACGGTGTCGGCTATCGTGTGCTACCTCAGTAAATGAGGCGCTAGCGAAAGACCTTCCAGCAGTGCGCACCCGCGATGACCAGATCGGGGGCGTCGTCTGGATCCTGGGTCTGCGCATTGGAGCGATATCAGCGAATTGTTCACCGTGACGTCTCACTGTATACTGCAACCTACCACCAGCCGTTCATAAACCTCCACAGCCTTCTGTGATGCGGTCGCGACAGGATATTCATGGATGTCCTGGAAGCCACCGAACGGCAGCGTCTCCTCGAATGTCGAGGGTATGACCTCCGGTGAAAGTCCCTTGATACCGCCAGTGTCTACATCAGCGTGTATCCTTAGCGTGACTCTGCATCTACGTACGAGAGTCTGGAGGATCTCGCGCCGGCGGGGGCTGTTAGACGCCAAGATCACGCGTTTGCCGACCAGTTTCTGCAGCGCAGGAATCTTGAGCGCATGCGCAAGTACTGGATTGTGCTTGGGTAGTTCCACCCTCTTGGAGCTGAAGAAGTTCATGGTGGTCGTGTGTGGAGGTCGGTGCGCTGGCTGGCGTACTGTACACGCTTGGAAGCCGAGTCTGCCGAGCGGCAGTGCACTGCCATTTTGGGCGGGTTGACGCTTCCACTCAAGCGCCCATGAGCTTGGCGTACACGACGCGCATTTGCCCGCGGTTCCCCTCCGGAACAGCGCCGAAACTGGACTCCTGTCGACAGCCTGGTTCCGACATCAGCAAAGTGCATAACCTTGCTGTAGGTATCCACATACCTCGGTAGTACCCATAGCACGCTGTAGGCATAGTAGCCTGCCACTGACACTTGCGTGCAGGCCATGGACTCTACTAGGACCGGGTGTCACGCTGTGGAGAGTCCGTAGCATGCTAACAGATAATAGGTGCTGCTCTGCAGAGCTCTGCAGTCTGCTTAATGAGTCTATACAGTGCTCTGTATTACACTACATAGGGCCAGATCCCCAGCAGCACAATAATATTGGTATTCCGGCCACGGTTCCAGTTTCGAGCCAGCTTCTCACAGATGCAGCGAGAATAACAAAGGATTAATGAGAAAATATAAATGTCATTTTATGAAACACGGCTCGCAGCAGAAAATTGGGCTACTACATGCAGAAGTATGGTCAATATACCACAAACCTAAGTCTAGGGTTAGTTCCGAAGCGTCAGCGCAAGGGCCGAGAGATCTAGTAAAAATATCTGCTGTGAGTAGAGTGAGTGGCCCAGCGGATTCACGGACAGTTGCTCTCTGCCGGCGTAAAACTTGAAGACATACCTTTCAAGTAAGCTTCCGGTGATCATCATTAGCTCGCACTTTAGAGTGTACTAGCGCGCAAGTAACGATCATGAGTGAATGTATGCGCGCATATAGCCTGATATAATACCTCTATGGTTATCAACGCCTGCTTGACGTGCATAAATGTTGTGTATCGGCATGGTTGGGCATTGTAGAGGTCGGAACTTGGCGGCGAAGATCTGAGCGCAGACAGCACAAGGGCCCGGGGGGAGGAAGGTGGTGGAACGGGAAGAAGAGACGCGTTGATGTTGCTTTTCAGGGCGAAGGGCTTTTATAAAGGATCCGTTCCAGAAGAGGGCGAACGTGAAGGAACGTCACCGGCGCTGGACGTCTGGGGATCGATCGAGGAGTAGCCCGAGTTGAGTCGAGTGAGTGAGTGAGTCGAGGGTATCGAGAGAGCGTGTAGCGTCCGACGGGCGTCTATTATCATGACTTCGACCGTGACGTAAAGTCTGTACTTGTTCTATCTAACTGACCTGTTGACTGTATATTTGTATAGGGCTTTGTAGTACGATGGTGGAGTGCGGCGAAATGTGATATGTACATGCATAAAATTCGTGGTGTGCCACGATCCACGACTAGGACCTTTTCCGTCAGATTAATCCTCGCAGACCTTTGTAGATCTCTGCCTGCCGTCCATCTAGTACGTCGGAGCTCCTACCGGCGTCTGCAGACCCCGTGGCACCCTACATCAAGCTCGCGCTTTTGCTGATGGAGCCTGCCTCAGGTCCTGAAGCTCAGTTAGAAGGTTATTGATTGGACAACAAAGTGGCCCACAGTGGCCCTTTGTGCTTTCTTGTCGGTGCTCCAAGCATCTCTCCAAGCCTGTCTCTGGCCCGGAACCACGAAACCAGTTCTGGACCTGGACCTACCCTGTTTTGGACCGGAACCTTGGCCCATTGCGCGTCGTGGTACCTCTTTGCCGACCGAGCAAACCCCTTTCAAAAACCGAAACAAGAGGTGAACATTGGATAACAATCGTTTTCAACTCACTCAAAACACGACAAGTCGGCCAAGAGTCAAAGTTTACCTCTTGTCTCAACTTCTGGACCCATTTTAGCCTATCCCCAATGGCCTAATGCCCGCAAGCCTTCATGCACTCGACATTCCGCTTCCACTTATTTGGAGAAATTTGGTGCCGCATCACAGCCATGGTAGTATCTTAGGTGCTGTATTGTGTTCAACTTGGCAGTATTTTGTCCTGACTTCCGTAAAAGTGCACTGTACCTGTCTTGTTCAAGTTCCCGCCGGGCGATCGCGAATCAAGAAGACCCTTTACACCGCCAAGGGTCGTACTGAGCGTTGCGCGAGTGGCCAGTTTCAATCCGGCGCCCAGCAGCTGTATCCCTAAAACATGCTCTCGGAACGGTGCTTGTATCGCCTTCTGTGAATTGAGTTCGATCCGCTCAATATATGCGAGGACACACTTTGAAGGGCTTCAGGCCTGGTGTTTCGTGGGAAGGTGATAATGTCGGGAATGTGTGGCATTTATACGACAGGACATTCTTGATGATAAAAGTCTCCTCCCTCGCGCTCCCTCCCGCCGCACGCTCCTCGACGTTGGCAGCAACCGCGACGTGGGCAGGTCCGAGTCTTCAGTACGTTGGTTATCCTGCATGGTGTCAACGGCTACAATTGATTGTATTCATCCTTAGTTCTCCCAATCCTTTCTAAAGCGTTACGTTAGTAGTTCTAATTATCTGGTGATGCCTCAGTCCGTGTGTACGTGGACTCAGCAAGTTCGTGTTCTGGACATCGCTAAACCCTTGTAGTTTCTAGAAACACCTTCCAATACTCCCTCATCGATCCGACGGACGACTGCGTAGAGCGGCGACTGGAGACGTTTGCGCAGAGCGTGCAACACAAAGTCCGACAAGTCTTCAGGAGTCGGCGCCCCGTGGACCAGGAGAAGGACGATAGCTCCGAGTCGCCCGACACCGTTTTAGAGACCGTCACCTCAGCTTCCAGCATCGCCAGTGCAACCGCTGAACCCCTCATTGCGCGCCCAAGCCCGTGTTCTCCAAGGACGATTACCTCTCGCGCTCTGCACCCCATGCTGCTGGCGGCACACTTCGTCTGGGTTTGACTCCCACTGCCTGGTGGCTTCGTGATATCCTGTATCTGTAATCACTACCGTCATTCGTGTTAATGCTTAATCTGACCCACGATCCTGTGGAAACGTATAACCACTCGGTGTCGAGCTTGTGGCTTCGATGCGGTTCTACGAAATACATCCTGTAAATACATAACGGTTCTCTTCAGGCTGGCAAAGGTCTATTACTTGGGCTTATACAGCTGCAGGGCTCGGTGAGAACTAGGCTTTTTTGTATCCCAAATGATTCTGCTAGCCATGAAGCCGTTGAGTGCATCATTGACCAACTACAGAGGAGCTGTGTTGACCGAAGGGTTCAAGATCACGCATAACATATGAACATCTGGAGATGTGAACAGGTTTGTACGACGAGCAAAGCCGTACATGGTCTGGGGAGCACTACGAAGACAGTTAGTAAGTTACAATATCGATACACAAGCGAAATGCGTTCGACGCACCTTGGGGAATATCTGCTTCCAGTGCATCGAGGAGCGTATTATAGGCGTTCGGGCAGCTCCTAAGTGATGCACACGGTTAGTGTCAAAGAGCTTTATCTCGCTCGATTACTTAGTGTCTCGAAGGTACAGCCGGCGGATAGGATCAAAGACTCTTGCGCAAGTCGAGTATCTGAATATTTTTGGGACAGGGCGGAGGAGTCGTAAAAGCTGCAATCGTCTGTCTTCGATTCCGAGGATTGATGTCAGAGGCATTACACAAGCATACATACATAGCTCACCATGCAAATACTTAGTAGCATGCCTGAAAGCAGCCGGAGCCGGAGCCATCCTTAGCTTAGAGTATATGGCCCAAATGCGATCTGGGCGTTCGATACTGTCTGTCTTTTCCTTCGTCAAACTGTCGACTAGAAGCTCATACAATCGGCGCAAAAATACAACACTACCATACAACATCGTCCCACTCACACCAACATCTCCTTCAGCTCCCCGTTGTCCGCCATCTCCTTCACCACGTCCAGGCCACCAACAAACTCTCCGTTGATGATCAGCTGAGGGAACGTCGGCCAGTTGTTCAGCACCTTCAAGCCCTGGCGGACGCTCTCGTCGGACAAGATGTCGAAGCTGCCGAACTCAACTCCCTGTGTACGGAGCAGGTCTACGATGCGTCGCGAAAAGCCGCACCGCGGCTGGTCCGGGTTGCCCTTCATGAACAGCACGACCTTTTCCTGGGTCATGAGCTTGTGCAGACGCTGGTTGAGTTCCTCCTGACTCTCTTCGGGCGCGGCAGCGGCTGGTGACCGGTCTGTTTGCGACTGAGGGTTGATAGAGGATGGTATGCGGAGGTGTGTCGCAATGGCGTCAGTGAGTGCGGGCGCATCCGCGCCGGCTATCCGTCCCAGGAGAGTGTGGCCCTGCGATCAAAATCTTGAGCTTCTCTAGACACAACGGGCGTAGTTCGCCATACGTACCTTCAAGACCACGAATGTTGGTACTGCTTCAACCTCGAATGACTCGGAAATGTCTGACTGAGTCTCCGCCTCCACCTACAAACCGAACAGGAATGTTACTTTTTTCCGCCACAGTTGGCACACTGGCTCTCGGTCAAGCATACCTGCAGAACCAGAAGCTGCGAGTATTTCTTCGCCAGCTCCAACACAACCTCGTTCATTTGTTTACATGGCGCTGCCCATGGTGCCCAGAAGTTGATCAAAGAGACCCGGTTTAGGTCCTCCGACAGTAATGCCTGAAAGTGTTCGGCAGACTGGACCTCATGAAAGTTTCCTGGTGGTGTCGTCATTTCCGGGGAATTCAAATGGATAATACGCGCGATGCGAGAGGATAAGAGGTGAGCAGACGCAAGAAATGAGTACAAGCGAGGTTCACGACTTTGCTGAAGCACGAAGAGATCTCAGATGACTGAGGAGGCTCGGGAATATGTTATCAGATAAACACTTTGCGAGATATGGCGCAATCGCGGTGGGAGTCTCTATCTTATCTGATAATAATAGACCCATCTGGCATACTACCACGCACCCACGAATCTCTCTCGGACATGCTCGAAGCGGCGCCGGCTTGCGAAAACCATCGCAGCTTGCTGGCGTGTCCATGGGAATAAAATGTCGGTGGTATTCGCATCCGGCATACAGATCTGTGGGTAATCCTCTGCGGATAGCGGAAATGAGGAGGCACCCGCTGCTCCAACCTCAACCGATTCCCTTGCCACAATTCATCGAGCTTGAGCCGACTCGGCACACATTTGCGTGCATTACGAAACTCTTGATGGTACGCCCAAATTTCGAAATATCGCAAGGGGTAACGGTACAGTGATTATCTCCGCGGTCAACGTACGCACGGTACTACCCTCGGCGGACTGCCTCAAACAATGGTCATCGTCGCTTCGCGTGAAGTTATTCTTACAAGCGTCCACGGGGTTGGAGCACAAGGACTCCGTCCCTTGCATGTAGATACAGGGGCAGATTGCCAGCGGGCCCGAAACATAGAAGATCTATCCCGCCGGGCAGCCTTGTGAATGTCCACGCAGTCTCGCACACCGGCACGTATCGTGAGATTCATTTAAGGAATACCACTAGAAGACCAGAATATATGATACAGTACATGGTGCAGTATAATTATCTCCCCTCCGGCACCGAGAGACTTCCTCTGCCCGACACAAGGGGATGGTGTATACAGTACGGCCAACATTGTGACCATAGTACCCAGGCACGGTGAGAGCGCAGTGTTCTGGAAGCGAAGCCGAACAGAGTCCTCCGCAATATCATCCACGGTCGTCGCGGGAACGGCGCACCAAAAAGCAGCGCAGGATCGCAATTAAGGTCACGCTGCGCGAACCTGCGGGTGCGTACTACGGGTGCGCATCCAGCCAATCCGCGACACGCTCTACGAGGTCGTCCTTCTTTCCGGAGACGGGCTCGCTCTTGCTCTTGAGGAAGTTCTGCATGAGATGCAAGATGGTCAGCCGCTGCGGCATCAGAAGGGGGTCCGTGACATGCGGTCGCGACTGAATGCGTTGCCATCGGCCGCAACTTCCTCTCACGTACACCGTCGGGCGGAGAGCTAGCCTGGCAGCTCGTCGCGCGCCCGTTACGGCCGACGCGCGAAGCGAGCCCCTCGCGCTCCCGCAAGTGTCACATGAATGGAGATAGCACGAACCTTGAGATCCTCGACGCGCAACTGGGGACGTAACAAGTCAGCATCTCGGTCGTGACACAGAGCCTGGAGCCTCGCTAATAACAAGGGTCCCTGTAGAGTTGACAGCTTTGGGAACGCGACTCACTTTGCGGAGCTGGTCCTCTTCATACAATCTCCGCACCTCAGTTTCATCGATCGTGACATCTTGGGTGTCCTGTAGACAAATTTGACGAGCGCCGCCGCCCGCCGGTCAGGCACGTCCACCTTTTTCAAACGGCGTGAATACTGACCGCCTTGCGCTTCCTCCCCGCTGCTGGTGCCGCGACAACGTTGGCTGTTTCGTCCTCCACCAAGACTTGCTTCCACTCCCTTAGAAGCTTGCCGGCGCGCTGCGATCCCGGTTGGTGAGGGGCGGGGACAAAGGTTCCATCGCGCCGGACAGTGGTCGTGAGTCGCAGAGTCGGCAAAGCCAGTGTGCCTGCCGCGTGAGAGCTGCATTCTCCGGGGAGGGAGGGACGGCCATGCTGACCTTGTGCATCATGTCAAGCTTCGGCACCGTCAGGTCCTCGAATGCCTCAGGGTCGAAGTCTTCGCGGAACGCGCTTGCTTCGAGCTGAGCATTGTGATACGCCAACGCTGCATTTGGAAAATATCGGTGGGAGAATTTGTCGTATCGATGAGCGCGGCGGAAGGGAGGGGATATTTGTCGGGTACTCCTCACCTGGATTCGGGTATGAGTCGGGCGGATACGAGCCGTTCTTGACCTTGAGCTTCTCAATCCACTTGCGAGCAGACTCCACGAGTTCGTCCGACGCTGAACGGAGCGTGATGGGTTCCGTAAAATTTCCAAGGTTGAGGCCGTCAATGCAGATCATGCAACGGTCCGATGCCGTCGAGGGAGGAAGAGATGAGTGGGTGAGCTCGTGACTACGCGGCAATGACGATGTCCCTTACCCCGGAAACCTTTTTGCTGTGGCGCGGCCCGAATGTCGTCTGCAAACGGTAATGGAATTAGATGGAAACCCGGCGGCTCACGCCAGCCGCTCTCATCCACCTTCTCCATCTGAGTAGAAGGGCGGTCAGCATTGTGTCACATGAGCGGTTGCATCGAACCGAGACCAAGTCGAGACATATTGCGGCCGTTGCATTACACACCTGTGGAAGTACGGCGCAAAATACGGGAGACGCATTGCGCCGAGTGAGGGAGAGAACAATCGCGAGCTTCTTTTTCTTGATCATCGTTTTCAGGAGGGCAGTGAATGTGCGTTTACTGCCAGAGTAGGCCTACATGATTGGGCAGCCAGGGAGTTAGTTTGACCTAGGGCACGACCATCACGAGAGTAGGAAGAACGCCCACCATCTCATCCGGATACACAAATATCGAGTGCTTGACATTGTCCTCGAACGCGAGCTCACTGCGGTCCTTGAATCCCAGTAACTTAATCCCTGAGCATGCGGTCGTGAACTGAATCAGTGACAGATTTCCGTTACAGCAGGCGCTCTGACCCCACCTGGCTCCAGGCCGAGAGTGCGGAAGGACCGCACTTCGTCCGCCGTGTAGAACACCCTGCTGCCAAGCTGTACCGCCCTGCCCCCCACGTCCAAGCCGCTTGCCCCTGTGCCGACCTCGGTATCCCCTTCAGACGGCGCACCCAGATCCATGCCGTACAAAATCTCAGCCTTGTCGGCCTCCGCGTCTCGATCCTGTCGAGAAGTCAGATGCCGGTTGGTGGTCCGGCACGAGGGAGGAGAGCTTCGTCGACTAACCTCATCCACGTAAGCCGTGCGCGAGGTGACCGGCTCCATTCTGTCCCCAAGGTCCGCAAAGTACCTATACGAGCCCTTCTTCTGTTCGGTAATGAGACCATACCTGGATAACACCTCTGTCAGTCGCCGTGGTCTGCGTAGCCACATGACATCGTATGTTAAAGATTTACCCCTTCACTCCGATAACGAAACCCGGCGCAAGGGTCAAGGGGACACTGAATAGAGCTCTCTTGGGCACTTCATGGAACCGCATCTGGGCCAGGAGTTCCTCCACCCGTGTAATCGAGATTGACTCCGGTAGAATGGATGCAGGGCCATCATCACCCGTCTCGTCCAATTCGGAGAGATTGGTAGCAAGGAGGACAGACTGAGCAATTGTGTCAGAGACGTCTGTCACAGCAGAATAGATTACAACCAACCGAGTAGAACTTGTCGGGGTCAAAGGGCTTCTCATCTGTACTGATGAAAAATGGCTCCACCGTCACGCCGGCTTGAACGAGGTCCTAGAAGATCTGTCAATCGTTGTGGAGATTACGTTCAGTATCGGGAGACTTACAATCAGTGTGGTACGCGCAGAGTTCATGAGCCGGTGGCCACTGGGCCCCGGATGAGGGTCATCCTCGTCGGTGATGAAGAATATTCGTTTTGTCGCAGTTTTCGGAGCGCTAGAGGCCGACATTAGCCCCTCCGCATGATAATGGTTGGCGTGACAGCACTTACTCATGGCGTATCACCCAATTGCAACTTGTGAACACGTCACCCAAGGCTATCCGTTTTCCCGTCATGGGTGGGAACGTCTCTTCGAGCAGCCCGGGGTTTTCGCGCGCCTCTGCGGTTCCATTCAGCAAAGAAAACTTGCCCATCAATATTGAGCTTACCATCGAAGAGTTGGGCGAGTTCCATTACTTTGGGAGCGTCAATGGTCGCAATGGATTGGTAGACATAATTTCCCTGCTTGAGGTCTACACTATCCTTCTCATCGTCGTTGCTCTTTGTCTAACGCCCAAAATATGTGTGAACCCCCGAGCAGCGGAACACATTGGTGGCGGTAAAGAGGTCAAGCGCCCGTACGCACCGTGTTGAACAACATGATCCCGACAGCATCATTCGGCCCTACAAGGACTTTCTTCTTCTGTATCTGCATGGCAGCCTCGAGAGCTATCATCAAATTGCATGTTTGCACGTCTTCGTAACGCTCGTCCTCGCGCATCTTGAGCATGGAGGGTGAGCAGTCGATGCAGAAGAGGATCACGTCACGTTTGCTTTCGTATAACTGCACGGACTGAGCATGGCATGCTTCGGTTTAACAATGATATCTGCGCACCGAGATATCTTGTAGCTCTTCATCGTCCTCGTCGTCGATCTTATTCCAGTCATCATAAGGCGCCATGTTTCGCAGACTCTTGACAACAAGTTCTTGGACAGGTGCTGAGCAGCTCTGTCGCCCTGAAGTCTATTTAAAGAGTTCGCCTCCAAGTATTCTGAGGCACAAAGGAACGTTTCACGTTGCTGCAGGTAGCACTAGTGTTGGTAGTGGTGGTAGTAGAAGAAAAGGCGCGGAGGCGACTCGCGTCGGTCGTGTGGCGTAGCGCGACGCGTCGTCCCACGTGATGTCTCCTACACAGCTTTGTGGCGCGCGTTTCTATCTTCGAGAATCGCACTGTTCTCGCGCGGTTCTCGGATGCTACAACTGTCATCGCGGACTTGGTAACTGTATCATACTGTACATGCTAAGTGTTTGATAGCCACTGGTCTATCAAGCCCTCTACGCACCAAGTCGTTGTGTGGCGTCATCAACCCAGAAAGAAAGTGAAGGCAAGCTGTGACTCCCAGCTTACATCATAGCAATATTTTTCTGACCTTCGACTGATCGTTCGTATATTTGCGGGTTGATTAGAACACCTGTACAATAGGATCAACGCGTTTATCAACCTAAATAGACGACTCTCATCAACCATGGTGCTTCCAGCACCCCTTCCTGCCTTGAGAGAGGTCCATGTCGCCTCTTTTGACCCCTCCGATTTGCCTATCCTTCGCATCAAAACCGATGAAGATGTGCAGTTCTGGAAAGGAACTCGCGGATATGACGACTATGGTCTCTTTCTGCGCCGTTTGGCAGCGTCCGTTGTTGGATACACGCTGCCATACAGTGATCCTGAGCCAAATCCCGTTCGTCAAGGTGTTTTTGACCCATGAGTACGAAGAGGGCTAACACTACTCTGGAATGGCCAGGCAGTGTCGGCTATGATTAACCTCCTGGACAAACTCGACTCGTGGATCGATGAAATTCCACCGCTACACACTCCCCAGAGGTTTGGCAACCTCGCCTTCCGAACATGGGGCAAAAGACTCGAGACGGTGCTTGAATTTCATTTTTACAATGGATTCTTCGCTAATCACATACCAGGAGTGTGACGGTCTCCTTCATTCTCTTCTACCCGCCGCGCTACACCCATCGATACCGTTCATCTCACCATATCTACTCACGTCGTTCGGCTCGTTCACCCGTATGGATTACGGCACAGGGCACGAGACTTCCTTCGCACTGTTCCTACTTTGCCTCGCGCTCCTCCGGTTTGTCTCCCCGGAGCCCGGAGTGGAGAGACAACTGGTGTTATGCGTCTTCGTGCGCTACATGCGACTGTGTTGGAGACTCCAGGACGTGTACAAACTGGAACCTGCTGGAAGCCACGGCGTTTGGGGGCTCGACGACTACTCTTTTTTGAGTTATGTGTTCGGCAGCGCCCAGCTTCGAGGTGAGCCTTCCCAGAGTCAATGCGGCAAGCGTGGGCTGACCTGCCCGTTGCAGATCAAACGGAGATTGCAGTGTCGGCGGTCTTGCGCCATCCCCTCCCGCCTACCAACCTCTACTTCATGTCAATAATGCGCATACTCAAAGTCAAGTCTGGGCCCTTCCACGAGCACTCCTCCCAGCTATATTCGATTGCAACCGGGGTGCAGTACTGGTCGAAGGTGCATTCTGGACTTTTCAAGATGTACGAAGTACGTACCGCGTGGACATGCTCACTATTTGTGGCACACCCTGACGTTATTCGGCTGCTCAGGCAGAAGTCCTAGGAAAACGCGTGGTAGTCCAGCATGTTCCGCTCGGGGGACTGCTAAAATGGGACATCTCGCAGAACGCGCCTTCGACCATGACCTCGGCCACGAGTTCGACGGCTGCTCCCACACAAATTCCACTTATGGCCGCGACGACAGCACCCTGGGCTTCGTCTGCATCTTACGGCACTTCCATTCCATCTCCTGCTTCCTTCACGGTAGCACCGTCCCGCATACCGCCGCGGTCATTCGCCACGAGGCTCCCCCATAACCTCCCTTCGCGTCCAACGGGACGTAGAGCAAGCCCGGGCGGTCCGTTTGTTCCCGCGAGAGCACCGCTGGGGCCGACCGCAAGCACTGCACTACGGGGCACTGTACGCCCGGGGATTGTGCCGAGGACATTGGCGTCCCCGCCTCCTGCAACTCATGCACCGGCCGAAGGCGATGATCATCGATATTCCGGACCCTCCGAGTCGGAAGCCAGACCAAGCAACTGACTCGTTTTGTATCCTTTGTGTACCCATGCATTGAGACCGTGAAGGTCACGACGTCGATAGTCCATACAAAGAGATGAGACAATGTACTGTATCGCAAGTTCACAGGCTCCGATGCGTCTTCACCGGATCTCCCTGCCTCCCGACTCCAGCGGCTAAACGTCGGGGGTGGATGAAATTGCCATAAACGGATGAGCAGCGTGGGCCGGGGACTGCCGAGGAACGTGATAGGACACAGGCGGGCGGTCATCGATGGTAAAAAAGTCAACCGACGCACGGACGCTGCTCTCTTTCTCCCCCTCGCTCTCTCTGCCAGCCAGCGCATCTCCGCCAACGACCAGAACCACCCCACAACAGGGAGACTCGTCCTAGACAGGCCCGTCTGTCGTCGTACTGCTTCTTGCTCTACGACGCAGCGACCACAAAGCCATCATTTTTGACCAGGCGCGAAACGACGACCTCCGTCTCTTGACCCTCGAGTGAGTCCTCATTCTCGCGTCATCGCGCACGATCGCAGATAGGGCGAGACCTGCGGCCAGACACACTTAGCCTTTACGGTCTCCATGTATGCCGTAAAGCACGACAAGATACACGCTGCGCAGCACGCCTCCTTATCACCACGCTGCCAGGATGCCTATGTGGCACTTGCGGCGTCCTTACAGCGTGGTGGTCAGAACCCAGCGACGGGCTTCGTGGCGTCTTCTGTGGATCGTGTTTCTGCCGCGAGACTTTGTCGTGCAACACGTTCCACACACGTTGTATGTTGCGTGGTTTACTGCTGCATCTCGTGATGTCATCGGGGGTGCCGTCCAATTCTGACATGTAACTATCTCATGGAATCGTAGCTAATTCATTCACACCACAGGTGGTCATCCGTTCGTGGTACGCCGTTCGCTTTGTTGTAATTGCGTTACATAGACTGATCAATTGCTTTATAGGTGAACCTCCCTGACAGGATTAACGTCCTTCGTTGTCAAATCAAATCTTTGCCGGGCCCGCTTTTGTGCGCTTCGTAGTCTGCCACCCTCCCGTCTCTATCAACCTCCCACCACCCCCTTCAAGCTCGTCCTCGCTTTAGGGAGCGAGGATCCCTCTTCGACTGAAGGAAGCCGTTTAGTTACCGTCCCTATCCCGCCCGGCTCGTTTTCGCGACCGCGGCGGTAGGTCGGTAATTCGGGTTTCGACGCGAATATCCAAAACGACTGTTTTTCCCGTCCCCCGGGACACTTCCCGCTTTCGCCTTCTCCAGCCCGTCCCCGCAACCGGACAACTGCCCTTAGACCCCTCAGTAGACCTTCTCCCCTCCCAAGATAACAACCCGTGCACAATGTCCCAACTCGAGATCCTCACGGCGCACTGCCCCGTAGACTTTGACTTCGATGTCGTTTCCTGCTCTCCGACTATCTCCTCTTCTCTGCCACGCTCCCACAACGAAAAGTACTTCACCAATGCTCTCGTAAACGGCCTATTTCCATCCTCCACCCACACTCACACTCAGGACACCACATACGCTCACAAGAACCCGGACCGTCACTACGATGACGAGGTATCTATTCCTGGGTTGCCGCCACTCCACCGTGGCCACCCTGATGTCCATCTTCGGAACGGGGTTATGAACGCACTTCACCTCGGCGCTGCCGGGGAGGTCGACGCGGAGAAAGCTTTCTTCGTCGCGGATCTCAGCAACGTTTATAAGCAGCACCTGCGGTGGAAGAAGTTTCTCCCCGAGATTGAACCGTTCTATGGTGGGTCTATATGCTTTCTCCCGTTACGACCACCTGTTTGACACGCTCCTCATTAGCGGTGAAATGCAACCCAGACCCATACGTGCTCAGGCTCCTTGCCGCGCTTGGCGCGAACTTCGATTGTGCGTCGAACGGAGAGATCAAGATGGTCACCGATATCGGTGTAGCTCCCGAGCGTATCATCTTCGCCAACCCATGCAAGGCTGCGTCGTTCGTCCGTAGCGCGGCTAAGGCTGGCGTGGACATGATGACGTTCGATAACACCGATGAGCTGCACAAGATTGCGCGCACGCACCCCGGCGCGAAGCTCATCGTGCGCATTCTCACCGATGATTCCAAGAGTTTGTGCCGCCTCGGGCTCAAGTTCGGCGCGCCCCTTGTCACCGTCCCGGCCCTACTTGCGAAGGCCCGCGAGCTGAACTTGGATGTCGTCGGCGTCAGCTTCCACGTTGGGAGTGGATGCTACGATTCGAGCGCGTTCTCCGACGCGATCATGCGTTCCCGCGCAGCCTTCGATATGGGCAAGAAAGCTGGCTACGAGTTCAACCTGCTCGATGTCGGCGGAGGCTTTGAGGACGCGACGTTTGAGAAGACCGCTGCCGTCCTCACGGACGCCATCGACGAGTACTTCCCTCACCGCGAGCACATCCGCATCATCGCCGAGCCGGGAAGGTACTACGTCTCGAAGGCCTTCAGCCTCGCCACCAACATAATCGCGCGTCGTGCGCCGCCCACCGTAGACAACGCCCCTCAGGACATGGATGTCGATTCTGAGCACCCGAGCGTGATGTGTACGTCGTTTTTCGCGTCTCTTGTGGCTGTATACTCACGATGACCTTCAGACTACATCAACGACGGCGTATACGGCTCATTCAACTGCATCATGTTCGACCACCAGTCTCCCCAGCCGTACGTGCTCTCGCTCAACGGGTCGTTCCATGTGCCCGCGTCGGTGCCGCTACGTGCGAGCAGCGTCTGGGGCCCGACGTGCGACTCGCTCGACTGCGTGTGCGCCATGACGCAGCTTCCGGCGACGCTCCAAGTCGGCGACTGGCTCGGGTTCGATACCATGGGCGCGTACACCACGTGCGCCGCCTCGCAATTCAACGGCTTCGAGCTGAGCAAGGTCGTGTACACGACCGGCGCGGGCGCGGGTGCGGCGGAGGTGCGCGAGGCGCTGCGGGCTTTCCAGGCCTAAGGCGCTCTTGTGTCTCCGTCGTCATTCGGGCCTGCGAAGGTGTCGATGAAAGAACACGGACGTCGATGTCGCGCGCAGTGGAGACGATCATAGAGAAGATGACGAGGACAGTTCAGATATGGTAGAGATGCGTACAGGGGGTGACAGTCGGTGGGAAGGCGCGCACGGTGGATTGTAGTGTTGACGGTTGCGCGCTCTGTGCTTCGGTCGTGACATGTTTTCGATCTCGTATTACTTACGACAGACTGCGGACGTTCGAAGGACGTTTGTCGCTCTACTCCAGGTCATGAATCACAATGCCGTATAGTCTCCATTTCTGCCACCCAAGGTCTCGGATGGAATCATGTGTGGATATTGCACAAGTGCCGCGCTGTCAACAACTTGACCCAGCCCATCGGCGTCAATGCGAGGTTGTGGTGGTGGCCGCATGCTACGTCTGTCTTCTCCGTGCTTCCTTCCCCACCCAACACTCGCCCTGCGGCCGATGCTGTGGAGGCTGTTGAGCGGCTGGGAAGCGGGGACCTTGGGCACGGCCGACGGGTGCTGATGCACGACGCCCATGTGGGCCGTGCGGTCGCCAGCGGCCCAGCAGCAGTGAACGGCCTCGGACCCGGCTGCGCCCCTGGCCGCACATCTGCGGTCATGGACGACCAGGGCGGCGGCGAGGATCGTGCCCTTGGACTGCCCTTGGGAGCACGGCGGCGCGGCAGGGTTCACACGCCCTCGGCTCCGACGCAGCACGCGGGACCCGGGGCGCGTACGGCGATTGGCCCGCTCGGGCCCGGCGCGAGGGCGGTAGGCTGGGAAACTGCTGCCTGATCGCAGCTGATCGCGGGTGCGTTTGTGCTGGAACAGCAGAAGCTGGCCATGCGCCCGCCGTGGCTAGCCGCGCTGTCCAGCAGAGCTTGAGCTTGTGCGCGACGCTGGGCGCGGAGACCCGTCGGGCTTCGATCAGAACGGCGTGGTCGCGGGGTGCTGCCCGCTACACGACGTCTGTACGTACGCCGCGGGGAGCTCGCCCTGGCACTGTGCAGCAGCCGCGCAACATGTCGACGGCGCGCGGTCGCGACTGAATGCGAACGCTGCAGACGGGGCGGCCGGACATCATCATCACAGGCACACCTCCACGCGCGCCACGGCAGGGCCACCGTCCGACGTCGAACGTCGGATATCGAATATCACGACTCCGGGAAGGATCGCGCTGCTGCGGGGAGGCTGCCTCGTGACGTATCCCCTCTCCCACGGCATTCTCGAGCCTCGACGGCAACGAGGGAGGGAGGCCGGCGTTCGCAGGCGCTGCCCTTTGCCGGGCGCAGCGGGCGCCGGGGACAGGGAACAGGGACGGGGGTGAGCAGCGGGGCTGGGCACGGCGCGATCGGCGGACGATCGTGCAATCGACTTGGGCAGCCCGGAGAAATTGGGTGTATCTGCTATAATGGTAGGTTCACCCTGGTGGCTTGCGTGGGGGCGGGGACGGCGCGCGGGCGGAGGAAGGAAGAGAGGAGGAAACTTGCGGTCGTGCGCTGCGAATCTCCATCGGGGATCGGTCCTGTGCAAGCGTGCAATGGAGGGCAAGTGTTATTCCTGTGTGGCAGACGTGCACCTGTGGGTAAGGTAGGTAAACCGTGATTGCCAGCCAAATCTGTCTGCATCGTCTTCTTCTGACGTGACAGCGTCCGTGTGCGCACGACCCGTCTCTGGGCAGCTGGGCAGCATTCTGTGCTTCGGATTGTGCACAGAGCCGGGCCGCGGTATTTCCGACAGCAGTGCGCTAGAAGGTGGGAAGCGCGTTGGCGGTGGAGACAGGACCCTTGCCATGGGCGGCGGACCTCAGCTGTTGCTGTTGCTGGTCGTCGCCGGCCGGCCGACCAGGGGCTTATCCAATCTCCAACCTTGTCCGTACCAGCCAGGCGCACCTCGCGTTGCTGCCGTTGCGTTGCGCGATGTTCCCCTGGGACCCCATGCAGGTTGCACGCGCGTGAGTGCCCGCCGCAGCCGTCGCGACCAACGTTGGGAATTCCCGGCCCCGTCGACGCTCGCCAGGCGCGATGGCCCTGCAGACCGGGAGGCCGCCGTGCACCGCAGCGAACGGCTCCAGTGTTCACCAGCGCTGCATCGAGCCGCTGCGGCCAAACACTCGCTCAGGCTGTATGAAATGACCCTCGGCTGTTCCTCGAGGAGGCTCGGTGGTGGCCGTCTGGGGTCCGACGTCGCGATCGCTCGAGGATTCGATCAGCCGTCGTCGTGATCGTGGAATGCCGACTCGAAGGGGCCGCCCGCGCCTGCCATAAGTTCCGACGCTCGTCGAACCTGCCTCGGCCACCGCTACGGCCAAGCTCAGCTGCGCAGCGCCAGCGCGCACCAGTCGCGCAGGCGCATAGCGAGATGTCTTACCTTTCCTCATCCAGCGCACTCGCTCGGCTTCCCGTCGTCACGCTGGTTACGAGGGCCAGCGCGGCGCGTGCGTTGCGTGGTCTTCGCCAGCGGGCGGTGCGGCCCATGGCATTGGCAAGAGGCGACGACCTTGCGGCTCACCGTCATTTCGGCACTTCATCGCGGCGCAGCAACAGCAACAAGGACTCTCGGAGCGATCGGCGGCGTTGAGGTCCACGCTCCAGAGTCGAGGCCACCACCGCCCTCCGTCCGCCACCTGCAGGCTGGGGGCCGTTGTATCGTCTGCGGCCCTTGCATGTTCAAGTGCAGCGGCGCGGGCCGCGTGCGCACGAGAGGTGACCTCCGGCTCCGGCAGCAGCCTCCTTCGCCGGAATAGCCTTTTCACGCCCGCCGTCGCATTCAGTCCGGGGTGAGAGAGCACGCACGGCGGCAGGCCACGGCAGGCTGCACATCTGACCGCTTGCATTTTAAACTCGCCCTGCCTCTCGCCTCAAGCGGGGCGCGACTGCCCACGGTTGGACGCATGCGCGCGCACCGAGACAGGCCCGGGTGCGCGCGCTGGCACGGTGCGCTGACAGGCCAGAGGCGCACCGGAGACGACCTTATGTTAGCTAAGCGGTCCCGGGGCCACGGGCGCGTCCCGCGAAGAGCCGGGCGGGACGGGGAGGCACAGGGTGTGGGAGGTGTGACACGGCAGCGGCTGGGGAGCGCGGTTAGCGAGATGCATCTGCGACGACGCATCTGGGATCACACTCATTCGCGCCCCGTTCGAGTTTCGGGTCGATTCGATATCTAATCGCGCACGCCGAGGCTCGGTGCCTCATTTGTACAGGCGGTCCACCCCCGGGCCCGGCACAGCGGGTCAGCGGCGACGGCTTCTGGAACCAAAAATTCCTCGGCGACCGTTGGGAGGAGTTGCGCGCAGAGATCATCGGGGTCTGTTGCGGACAGACCAGCGGGGGCAGGGCATGTCGTAATACGTCTGCACGCACGCTCGACCGACCCGCCTCGTCTGGTTCCGTGCGCAGATGATATATGACCCCTCCGTGCCGCTCTTGGCGGCCCTTTTCCCCGCACCAGTCCTCCGAGCTCAAAGTGCCGTGTCTCCGTCTGCGTGTGGCCTGCCCGTCTCCGTTGCAGCCGCTACGTCCGAACCTCCCGCACAGCAACCCCATAGGCTGCTTTCACATCCACACTGACCTGGCTTGCCGGAATTACACATTACCCGTGAGCTTGACCTTTACAGTACCCCGCAGCCCTGCAGACTGCTGAACGTGCCGCGCCGCACAGCCGCCACAATCCGCCTTAGGAAGAGACCCCATTGTCTCTGCCCGCTCAAGTATCCCATCTTGCCACAGACTCAATGGCACTGGGCGCAACCCGTTCTGCAAGCATGTCCTCCGGCCTCCTTCTCGTACGTAGCCCAGCCTGCTGCGCCGCTTCCGTCGTGCTTACAGGCAGTCTCGTCGGTGTAGGATCCGCTTCCTTCGCCTACTGCTGAGCCTTTGGCCAATGGCACACGGTTCCGACCGCATGCAAGCCCCGACCATCATGTCACGAAGGCGCGATACATCACCAGCAATGACCCGCGCGGGTACATGTGAGTATACAGGATGGGGTTGTGACCACTTGCTCATGTCATGCCAGCCCGGTATACGAGTATCCACTCAACGGCCAGTGGATCATGCTTGACATGGACGATGGGTACGTGCTTTGGACCGGTATCTGGAAAGGTAAGAAACAACGCCACCTCCATAGAGCTTAGGCTAACCATCGTATCCGCTGGTATCCAGCGCTAGGAAATTCCAAAGGTATGATTGTCACGCTGGTCTTCGTTTGCCAATCCACTTAGCCTGTCACGAACAGCCGACATCGTTAAAATTATCGACTCTCAACCCGAACTTGCCGCACAACTGCGACGGGTACGAGGTGGGTATCTAAAGATCCAAGGTACTTGGATGCCCTATGATATCGCACTTGGCCTCGCCCGGAGGTGAGCCTCATTCACCCGTTAGCATCTATCTCAACTAACTCTGAGTAGGGTCGCTTGGCCAATACGCTATGAACTCGTTCCCCTCTTCGGGTACGTGTCTCTCTGCGCGAATTAGCCGCTTGTTCTTCGGATGTTGACGCGCATGTTTAGCCCCAACTTCCCCGACACCTGCCTCCACCCAGACAGCCCAGGGTATGGGCAGATCTCGAAGCCGGGCACAGGCAAGAGGCGCACGCGCCGTAACCCACCCCCGGCCGAGCTCCCATCCAACTCCAGACACGACTGGGCGGTTTTCTCCCCCGGAGAGTCCGGACCTCCAGGCATGGGCCCGCCCACAGGGCGCGGGACCCTGTCGATGTCCCACACGTTCGCGGCGCAGCCTGGCGGCCGCCACTTTGACATGGGCGACGTACGCGGCGACCAGAGCGACTCTCCCGTCATCCTCCACGTCCCATACGTCCAGCTATCGCACGGCTCCCCGGCGCTGTCGACGTTTGCGAGCTACTCGCGGCGGAATTCGCCCCCGCTCGACCCTCCAGGGAGCCTGCGCTACTCTCCCTACCCGAGTCCGCTGTCGGCCACGACATCCCGCCACGCACATTCTATCCATGCGCTTGACATCTCGCCGACGGCATCGCGGCCCCCTGTAGGGCGCGCGGCGCATCCAATTGGGGAGGCGATCAAGCTGCCTCCCATCCGGCCCCCGAACGGTCGGAGCGGCGCTGACGATGGCTCGTTCCACCTTCCCCCCATCTCGTCAATGGACAACCTCCGGGAAGCGCAGTGTGGCGAACCCATGGCTGTCCTCCGGCGGCTGCAGGCTACAGACGAGCCGCCCGCCGGGAGCGCCCCTTCGAGCTGGAGTCGCTCGTCCTCTGAGGTGTTGGCGCAGCGGCGGCATAGCTTGGCAGACCCCGTGTATAGAAGGTGAGCGCGCACGGAAGCTCCCTCGGTCCGCGCACAGTGGCTCATCTGTCATTCACGCCGTCCAGGTCCCAGCCTTCTCCCGCCCTCAGCGTCGGCGCCCATTCAGCAAGCGGCGTTCTGCGGACACCGTTGAGCGCAGGTGCAGCGTTGCCATCGCAGGTGGCCCCACCTGCAAGGCACGCGCAGCCCGAGGAGGTGCAACAACCCCGGTCTGGGACGTATCACAGTGAAACCACGCCCCCAAGCGGTGCCCGAGGTCAGCCTGTGTGCGATGATCGCCTTACGCAGTCGTCGATGCCCTCTCCGTTCCTCGACGCGCCACGCCGGGACTACCGCATCTGTCACGATGAGCGCCATTCACCCCAGGCGGAGGACCGTGTGCACTCTCGCCACGACCGGCCTCTGAGCCCTCCACCCTCGGCAACAAGCGCAACAAGCGCGGGCAGCTCGCCAGCTGAATCCGCTAGACCGTCCTGGCGCCCTTGGTGATGCGGGGGCTCGTAACCTCCGCTGAGCTTAGCGCATCTATTGTGTAGGATCTACGGACTGGATTCATCCGGGACTTTGCCAGCCGGGCCTCACACCGCGGAGTGTGTCGCACTATGCGCACGCGCCGCGCTCAGGGCGCGATGGATACTTTTCACGTAAATTATACATGTTGCAGTTCTGTTCCGAGTCTACTTACCTACTGTTTCGTGCTGTCCTTGCATTGCTTTACACTAGCTGCTTGAAGTTGTAGTCAATAACGTGCGGGCGGCGGCGCATATCGTGTAATCTACTAGTCCTTACCAGCCATGCACGGTGACTTTCCACGGCAGCGTGCCGCGATCGTCAGGTCGCGACGATGATGCTGCACGTCTGATCCTGCCGATGACGACGTACCCCCGCGAGAGACGCAGTGCGGTCGGCATCCGAGCCTCCAGCAGCCAGGGCCCATTCTCGGGCGCACTTCTCAGGGGTCGTTCTGCTCGGGCATTTACGCGAGTAACCACAGAAACTCCCCTGGGAGCGCGCTCTGATCGCCCCTCATGATGCGCATCCTGATATGTCTTTATTTGAGCCGCACCCAGCGGCGAGCTGTGGGTGGGACGAATCTGCCGACGCAGCCTCCGTCGACGTCTATTTCCACAGGACCGGCGGTGGGGACTCGAGAGACCCGCGGCGCGCGCGCTCCCACAGTGCCAACGCCCTGGGAACGCCATATGCTATCGGGACCGAGGGGCGAGGGCCATCACCGCGCGACCATATGCATCTTGTGCTGGGCGGCGACGTTACGTCGGAGAAAGTGGCGGATGGATCATGGCGCACGAGCAGACGCTAAGACCTGCGCGTCTGCCCTGTCCATACACGCGCCTCCACGCAGCCACCCGCCCCGCAAGCGGTGTGGCTGTTGAGCACCCTCAATCGAGGACGTGCCTCGGAGATGGCCTCGGGGCGGCCCCGTGTCGCAAGGACTGATCGAGTGCTATCGAGCTGGACAAGGCAAACGCTCGAATGGGGCTGCTGCTGCTGAGGCGTTGATAGCATTCGTCAGCGGGGCGAGCTTAGGCTTTGGGTCCGACAATAGAGCAGAGCGGCAATGCGCCACCGCGTCCCCCCGCTTGGCGAGTCTGATTCAATTGGCGGGCGGGCAGCCCGTTGGACCCTCGAATTCGCGGCTGGCGCACGAGGGACCGCCCGTTTTCGCCACGCCCCGCCTGCCAAGGTGTGAAAATGATTATCAGTCGACGCAGAGGTGGATGCTTTGGGCTCCGCTTTTGCCACGCTCGAGGGGAAAGAGAGAGAATGGAAAGGCCGCGGAGCGCGTCCCTGCCTTGTGACTTTAGGTTTCTCCCTCGGGAGGGGGCGCCGGCCGGCCGACACTCGGATGACTGCGAGGCACGTAAAACCTGCTGTGATGGTCGGTCTGTCTCCACCCGGAGAAGACACGGTGAGGAGATCACGCACCCACGTCCACGGCACGGGAAAATGAGGGAATAAAGGGGACGCCTCGAGCTAGTCGGACTGACAAACCTATCGAAGCTACCCCACAGTCCAACAGATTGCCAGCATAGTACGTGCCTGAGCGGTGCGTCCATTGCGCCGACCATCCATGCGCAACGGAGATGGATGGGTTCAGTCTTCAGAACACCATCCTTGACCGATGACTGCACTTCTGTGTCCGTTGGTCCGGCCGCGAGACCACTGAGAGGTCTTGATCGACGACGCGGGCCATGTCCGGACACGTCGAGGGAATCATGCGCCTTCATCCGAGCGGTCTTCCGGGTGCGCAGAGCAGCATGACCCTGTATGGGAAGCAGAAGACGATAGACAGGAGCCATGGCTGCGGAACGATCACTCACCTGTGTACGGAGGTCCGTAACGAAGGCCGGAAATACTGACTGGATGTGATGACGTACGAGAAGCGCGCGGATGAGGCTTCCCTCCCTTACGGCATGGTCAGCTACGACTGTATTGAGCCTTCGTCAAATGACCGCTGGCTCCAAACGAGATACGCGCTATGGGCCGGCGAACATCGACCACGATTAGAAAGACGGCTTCGAGGAAGTTAGACGCTGTCGGAAGTGAGCGAAGTCAGAGGGTTCAGTATGATCACCTCTGTAGGGGTGTTATGCCAGCCACAGGTGACCGAGGTGTGCGAGAATTCGAAGCGTGGGCAAGTGTAGGAGCGCTATCAAAGTTTCATTTGAACGGAGGAGGCTAGAGAGGCTACACGGAGAATACTCACTCATTTCAAAACTCCACTGGTGCATTCATGACGCCGCCAAAACACAATACCCTGCACAGGAAGTGTGCTCGGCTTTGAGTCTGCACGTACCGATGGTACGCGTTGGCGTTCTCGCGCGCTTCAAGTTCTGCATGCATTATACTATTACTCGATCTTGGGAGCGTTCTCGTGTACGCGCGTGGCAAAGGAGCCAATAGAATCGGCCTTTTGGAGTAGAAAATCAGTGAAGTAGTAGTATTGGTACGAATTTGGGTTTAGGTTGACCTACCGGCGGTGGAAGTGCATGAAACTATATACGTGGTCCGGGGAGCATCCACTGCCAAGGAGGCCATTGTATATGCACCTGCCAGGTTCTCGTGAGCGCGGGCGGTATAATTCACCTAGACAAATTCTGGGGCTGAGGGCAGCCAAACGTCGCCTGAATCTAAATCGTATAACTTACGAGAAGACGTGACGTTGTCTGGTTTCGAAAGAGTTTGCTCACCTGGCTCACTACATTCGTCTTGAAAAATATTCATGGAGGAAACCTGGTTGTCCTTGCTCGATAAATAGGTGTGTATGTGGGCTGTAACAATTTACTAGGGTCCGCATGTTTGCGAGCACTATAACGCGCAGCTAAAAGGTGAAGCGAGTGGGGGCGATGCCGAAGCACACACGAACGAGTATACCAAAAAATTCTCTTTTTCCGGTGCCCTGATGCTTACCGGTTGACTAGTCGGTAGTATATTGCTGACACAAACCTATGCGGAATGCACTTGCGAGTGAGTGGGACGAAGAATTGACGAACAGCCTGCCAAGCGCCGAAAAGTACCATGCGTGACCGTGACCGAGGTGAGTCACGTTTCATTCTGGGCGATCGCGCACGGCGGCGGTTGGCAGAGTCGTCTTCCGTCAGATCTCTCCTCCATCCTCCACTATTGCGAGCTTGTGTCCCGTGTTGAACGTGACGTTGGTATGTATCCCATGCGCACAACATAAACAGAAAAGATCAATTACTGATAGGTGTGCTTTATAGCTGGCAGGCCAACCGTTCTGGGTGCCACTAGGCGAATACTCGAAGTGAAACCAACGCGCGGGATACACCAAAGTCAACCATCTCCTCACCACCGTCTCGAGCATCTATGGCGTCTTCAAATAGCCTCTTCAAGTCACCTTCTGCCACTTCCCTATCCCTGTCATCACACAACCGGAACGATTCCGGCCACAAACCCAATCCACATCCTTACGCGATTAAGACAACTTCCTCGGCACTACTTACGCGCTCTCATACTTCCGAGTACAACGTTAACGCTAGGCACCATTTCTATGTCCCCTTGTCGCCCAATCTCAGCAAGTCAGAAGCTACTAAGGGTCATCGTGCAACCAAGTCACTGAACGCCATGACCGAATCTCCAACTCGCGAAGGTCCTCGTCCACTCCCCATTCCTCCTCCCCTCGACATCCCCGGCAATCGTAGTCATGGCTATGTGAGCGCGGATGAATCATCCAAGCCTCGTCGACGGCCGCGACGATCAGAGACAATGCCAATCATTCCTCTTCCTGCTTCCAATACGGCATTGCTTGCACCTGCGCCTTCGGTGGAAGACTTACCGGAAAATGCCAAGCTATGGACCCCAAGCCAGCTCGCAACGTACCTCACTTCTGCACTGCGCGTAACATCAAATGGCAAGCCCGGCGAAGCCGAGTCGATCGGACTCCCTCCTCTTGTTGCGAAGGATATCGCTGCGTTTGTGAAGAGCGCTCGCATAGGTGGACGTACGTTTTTGCGCATGAATGAAGAGGATTTTGAAGCGTATGTCACCGCTATCGGCTGATTATTCTATACTGACATCTATGGCACTGATAGTCTCGGTATGAACAAGAAGTGGCGCCAGGCTCTTCTTGCTGCTCTTCGCAATCTCCGGCAAAACGTCCTCAAAGGCCGCATCTGGGGCCCCGACGGCTCCCCCACGTCTTCACCGTCCGTTGAATCTATCTCCCCCGACCAAATATTCTCCAACCCCATCCTCAACTCCTCATCGTCATCTATCGAGTCCTCCTCATCACTCTCCACCGGTGAGGACGACACGGCCGGTGCCGTATTGGGCCGTTCCAAGGCTCGCCGATACAGGAATGGTCGTGTGCGTGGGATGATTGAAACATTTGAGCGGAGTGGAAGCTTCAGCTCCGAGGGCGGATTGGAGGACGGCGATACCGGTCCTTCAGACGAGCGTGCGGACCTGCGGCGCTGGGCACGCCAGAAAGCTCAAACCACTGGCCAGAGTGTAATGGTCGACGAGAGCCCGAGTCCATCCAGGCGGCGTCCACTTCCGATCCCTCCCACATTCACTGGTGCTAGCAGCGGCCCCTTGGTCAGCGACGAGGAGCCGACCATCGAAGCTCTTCTCGCGCAGGTATCTCTCACTCAGCCAGCAACCGGGGCGCGCGCCTGGGAGGAAATGGACCTCGAGCCGGGAGTCACCGTCAAGCGTGTCCCGTCTAACGAGAGCGAGGCGGACTTGTCGGTCGACAGAACGCTGGTCGGGATCGGAAGCAAGAGCATTGCCAGTCTCGGAAGTGGGCGAGGAAGCGGTGGGAGCAGCAAAGGCAAGCCTGAGAGGCGCGTCGTCACGGCAATCTTCTCCCCCGCTGCTGCGGAGTCGTCTACCGCTAGCCATGCTACCCTCATCGAGGCGCACAGCATGGGTTCGCCTTCTCGCGCGCTGAACGTATTGGCGGACGAGGAGACAGATGCTGCGTCGATCGCCGCGGCGCAAGAGCTCGCACAATCACGGCCTCTCCCACCGCTCCCACCTCTTCCAGACATGCTCCCCGATGCCGTTGCTTTCACAGGGTCGCAGGACATCCTCGTACCACCATCCGAGCCCGTGGAGGAAACAAGCCAGCTCGAACGTCTCCTCGAGGCAGAAATCGTGGCGACGCGGGCGCTCTTGGATACCTTCCGCGCGCGTTTGGAGTCCGTCGAGCAGAAAGTGGCCGAAATGGAAGCAAGTGAAGCTCGGCGCGACAAGGAGCTCGCAGCGCACACGGTGGCCGCCAGCGTCCCGACACTTCCGCCGCCGGCGCCAGAACTGCATGCCGCTGCCCCCGTGGAGATCGGTGTGCAGTCAGGGAGCGCCGTCACTCTGGTCGATGTTGAGATTCAGAGCGACCCTTCCCCGAACTCGCAAGCCAATATTAGTTCCTCGGATCTCCCCGCCGAAACAAGTGGTGCAGGAGGCGTCCAAGCGTCTTCTAGCTCGGCGGACGAACGCTTACCCCAGCCGTCTGCGCTACAGGCGATGCTCCCAGATGTCGTCCGTCAACTCCAGTCTTCCGTAGGGCTGTTCTCGTCTTCGTCTCCCGACTCCAGCTCTGTCTCACGACGCAAGCGTGACGAAGGCGAGGACCCTACAACGGTGACAGATCTCCCGTCATACGTCCTTCTGGTTGGCCTTGGTGTCTGCGCCGTAGTTTTGCAAGTTGTCTTCCGTAAGGTTGTCGGCCGCGGTGCCGTAGGTGGTTGGAAACCGTAGCCAGCAACGTCTCCGTGCTCTTATCAACTTGCGCAGCCGCAGCCGCGATAGTTGTTCTCTCCCCACACTCCCCGTCTCGCGTACTCATGAACCATGTTCTCGATTCATGTCCGCTGACAGCGCTCCGTTTTGCTTGCACTACCCCCGCTCGTTCATAGGCTCTGCTTGTTTTGGTGATATGTTTATACCGTTGTTCCCTCCCCCTCACGACCCTGCTTACGACCAAGCCACGACCTTTCACGACCATAACGTTAACGCCCAGCCCCCACGACCAGACTCGGCTGTTTTGTATTTCCCTTACTGCTGCATTTCCACCCTCATCTTGTAACTACTCGTTTGTGATGGCTCCGCGACATACCTTGCTGTGCTGTAATGGATATAGTGACCGATCTACAAGCCTTTGGCAAATGCCAAAATGCAACAAATATGGGCTTTAACTGTATGTATGGTCTATACATGGCCGTGCATTAGATATATCCCAAGACTAGGGCTGGAGCTGCAAGAGAGTAGGACCGCCAAGACTGCGAACTGCGCGCTGTCGATGTTATAGCCTGCAACATCAAGCGGTTAGCAGGGTTACACAAACCAACCCCGTCTGAAAGTCTGAACGTACCCGATGGCTTTCATGAGCAAGTATCCGACAGTTGCGACGACCTGACGGGATATATCTGAGCAACACGCCGCGGACGGTGAATGGGACAAACTCACGAAGGTTGCGATGATGCTGGCAGGCACACCGTTCTTCAAGAAATCCACGTTGGACAAGTACAACTGGCCCATCTCATCCTCCTGCGTCGCACTGGAAGAGTACACAATGCATGATGGTCAGACGTGCACATTTTTGAGAGGACAATGGAGCGTACGCAGTTTGATTCGGGAAACCAGAGACGGGCATGCCCATGCCGGTCGAGCAAATTAGGCCCGTGATGAAAATGAGCAAGTTCGAGCGGTCGCCCGGCATGCTCGCGCCTACTTCCTTCGCAATCGGAACGAGCAACACGCTCGCAATCGTGTGGCTGATGAACGTCGAGATTACCTATGTATAGAGTGAGCAAAAAGCTTTCGTACGGCTGGCTGGTATAAACGTACCAAAACGATGACAGAGAGGAGCAAAACGACCGGGTAGAGATCCAGCCCGGAGATAGCGCTTCGGATACCGTCTCCAAGAACCTCTAGCAGCCCGCTGTTCGTGACGCCGTTTCCGAGGGCGATCCCGCCCATGGCAATGAACACCACCGTCCACAAGAATTGCTCGAAGTCATCCTGGACGTTCATTAGCACCCGAGTGACTCGCAGATGTACTCTTCAGATTCACCTTCTTCAGCACGCCGGTCGAGAAGAATGCTACGATGGGCACGATGGCGATGACGCCCATATCGCCCACAATATCTTGGATCGAGTGCGCGACGCACCACAGCGCGATCGTGAGCAGGCACACGAAGGTGACCCACCACTGCTTCGCCGAGAACCGCTCCTTCGGCGCGCGGATGGGTTTGATCTCGATCTCGCCCTCGCCGTCCGGTGAGCGCGCGGGGCGGTAGCTCACGAGCAACAGCAGCCAAATGAACACGATTGAGAGCGCGGAAACCGGTAGGGAGACTGCAAACCACGAGCCCCAGTCGAGTGGTGGGTCCATGGCGCTCAGGGCAATCAAATTCTGCGGAGAGGATATGGGCGAGCTCTGGCCACCGATATTGGCTGCCAGCGCGATACCGATCTGCAGGGTCGCAAATGAGCTGAAGCAAAAAAAAAACAAAAAAAAACAAAGAAAATGCTGCAGGATCACTTACGATGAGACATGGTGCAAATGAAGACTTCGGAGGGAGCGCCCGCAAGATAGGCTACAGTATGACATGAGCACGGGAGCACGTCCATTGATGTCGTATATGCGTACTTGGATAAGAGTGAAGCAAAGCGTCGGAGCAGCGACATTGCTAATCCACATACTTGCAAAGCAAGCGACGCCCATGAACGCAAGTAGCACAGTACTAGGCCGTGTACCCGCCAGACTGAGAACCTTGGTGATCAACACGCGGTCGATAGCAGTCTTGCTTAGGGCAGATGCGATCGTGAAGCCACCGATGAGGAGCATGATGGTCGGTGAAAACATGACGGAGAATACGTGCCTAGATCGCTGGTTAGTACATTAAGCTATGCGATTGCGATGACTTACTTGGTGGCCGCAGGAGGTGTCAGAGGTGCCCCTTCCGGCGAGCGAATGACGCGTAGAACGACGAGCAGCAAGGGTATCAGCGTAGACGTTACGAACAGCGGAATCGCCTCTGAAGCCCAGAGGATCGTCGCGAAGACCAGGATTGCTAAGCACTTGTTTGCCTCCGTGCCCTCCACCGCGTGTACGTTAAGTAGCACGAGGAATACTACGACTCCAATGAGCGCGTATAGCATTTTCGACGTCAGCTTTACGCGCCCAATCGGGGTTTGCACGCTCAGCAGGCCGCGTTCTGCTTCGACGATGAGACTCCCGCCAAGCGCGGTCATGCCTGTGTCTTCGTTCGCGCCGCGTCGCGCCTGGCTGATCATTTGGCGCCATACGGTGTCACGCTCCCATGCAATATGCTCGCGCTGATATAGCTTCAGCTGGCGACGCGCTTCGACCATGTCCCCGTGGGTGACGCAGCGCGAGTACAACTCGATGAGGAGCGTGATCTTGTTGTTCAGCCGATCTTTAGCTGCTTGCTGGAACGGTGCGGACTGCTCGACGATGTCGTGCAGGTATCTGTCTTGCAGGTCACTGTCCGTCACCTTATCATACCTAGGATGCGCTGTAAGCTAGGAGGCCTGCGTAGAGAGGGCAGACGTACTTCTTCAGGATCTTCCGGAAGCCGGCGTAGTTGAGCTCGGTATATGATCGCAGAGAGGTCGCGAACACGTATGTTCTAGTGATCTTGCGCCTAAACAACAATTGGGTGTCCTGGGCGTAGTTGTTATGCGCATTCCAGACGGTTTCGGGCTGCGAACTTGTCGAGCCCGTGGAGATCAAACTGTCCTTGAGCCTGTTCGCGAGCGACCGCGCTCTGACCAACGGCGATTTACTGGTGCCCCGTCCGACTCCGGCATGGTCGTGGGGATCGAGTGACGCATTGCTCGCCTCCAATTCGTCATGCTCGTCCGAGGATACGCTATACCTGCGTTTGGCGCCATATTTCAGCTTGCTCCCTAGAAGAATAACATTGGGCATGGTCCGACACTTGCATGCAAGGCACAGCACGTGGTAATAGGCTGAACTCACCTGACGGCGCGCCTGGAGCAACACTACTGACCGACCGGGAATGCTTCCGACGTTGGCGGGAAGGAGACTGAGTACGCTCTTCGGTTCGCACCGGACTTTGTAGGTCAAAGTCGTCGTCATCTTCGTCGTCCGGGTCCTCGTCGTCTATGTACTGGTGCCCGGCATAAGGCCCGTTCTGTTCATGTTGCTCGACCTCGTGCTGCAACGTAGAGACCTCGTCCGAAAGGCGCTGTTCTTCAGTCTCGTAGAACAGACAGACCTTCTTGAGCTCGCGGTCAAGAAGGGGGGTGAAGAGCGCGTCCGTGCTTGCTGCGTCCACTCCTGCGCCGATAAGGGACGTATGCTCGTTGGCTTCAAGGTCGTGGAAGGACTCCTGGAGGCCTACTTTCTGTTTCTCAAGCTGGTAGACGTGTTTCTTGAGCGCCTCGTAGCTAGACATCCTCAGTTGACTGTCCATTCTACACCTGGTGACGGTACGCACGCAATGTACTCATCCCACCACTCCGCGACCGCATTGAACTTGAGCGACGAGCTGCAGATTCCCAAACTGAGGCTCCAACCACCGTGCTCACGAGGATTTCCTCACCTGAACTTCATAGCAAACCGTGAAAGATCGAAATGGGGGGCGGCCGATTGGCTGAGCTGCCGGAGCGGAATATGTTCCTCTATGTCTTCCGGAGATCTCGCGAACTAACTTCCCTCAGTCTCAGGCCAGTTTTAAAGCAGTGAGGTGACTCACAGGCCGCCCTGAAGTACGGAAACGACCAGCAGGTATATTGGCAGAACGATGCGAGTGAAGGCGTGCAACAGAGGTAGGAGAAAGAAATAACTTCGCAGTAGTGCAGCAGCCTGCAGGCAGGTAGCACTAATATTATGGGCGTTTACTGGTAATATAGCTATTCCCAAAAAGGCTATCATTTTAATCGGCTACGGTATTAATATGTCCGGAACACCCGCAGCACAAAAGCTTTTGAGATGCATAAGTAGCAGCGTGCAAGCACAAACGCAAGATCCTGTGCAACAAACAACATTGTTTTAGCAAACCATCGCGCTCACAAGGCTTAAAAGCCGCATCTTCTCCCGTCTGCAATCTGTCACCCCGGCCACCATGGCCGACTTCAACGAACGTCTCATTGCCAGCCAACGTGTTCCTTCTGATATCGGAATTGGGAGGTCAGTACCGCAGTGCACATTGCGTGTGAAAACGCTGACATTATACCCTGTAGATCTATAGAGGAGCTCATGCGCACGTAAGTCATTTGCATATTCGACATGGTTCATGGTCGCTCACCGGGCGTCCTGCACAGAAATGAGCTACTTTCCGGTGCGGAATCTCAGAGGCTGCGAACATTCTTCTCCAACAACACTATGGAACCAGGGCGCGACCTCGATGCCTTCGGTGGGATGGTCCTGCTCGGCGATCTTGACGGCCTGAAGACCATGCACGATGAAAGAGTGGGGCACTTCCGACAGCTCGCCAAGGACGAAGACTCCGCCCGCTCGGCAGCCGCAAACGAGATATACCGCAAACGATGGGGGCCGACCCGCGTTCCCGTCTACAACCTCGTTCTCCTCCTGACCATCATCAACCCAAGCGCGAAACAGGACTACTTTGCCATCGCGCGCTGGCTCATCGACGAGGTGAAGGTTCCCGTCGACGGAACGGACCTTTCGGGGTCGACCGCACTTCACCACGCGATATCCACGAAACCGTCTTTCGAGCCGGAGTACGCGCAGCTCCTCTATGATGCAGGCGCCAACGTGAACCACCGTAATCGGTATGGCGGCACTCCCGCGCACGAACAGATCATGACTTGGAACCCAAGAGATCGTGTCGTGGTTGGTCGGGCGGCAACTGCGCTTAAGTGGTTCCTCGACCATGGCGGGAACATCGACATCAAGGACACCGACGGGACCGTCCCGCGTAGTATGGTTGACAAGACACGCAGTTTGGCACGTAACCGCATCCAAATGGACACGTGGAAGGTGGTGGACGACGAGGACCGACGGCGCAAGAAGCTGGCCGGGGCGATCTGTGCATTCTGTGGACGCCCGCCGCAAGGGGAGAAGAAGCTGCTGACGTGCGCCGCTTGCAAGGCACAGAACTACTGCTCGCCGACTTGTCAAAAGGGCGACTGGCCTCGCCACAAGATTCAGTGCAAGAAGACGCATTGAGAGCTGGTCTGGCCGAGAGTTATAGTAGGGTTACACAGTATAGCCAATAATTGACCACTCATCACATAATGATACAATCTGTCTTTTTCTTCGGACGGACAGCAGCGTCAATTGCGCGTTGGCGTGCAGCGTGTTCCCGCTCCCGCTCGGCGCGCTCCTTGTCCTCTTGCTCACGGGCTCGTCTCGCATACAGCGCTCGCGAGTGCTCGTCCTCTTCGGCTTGCAACTGTCGCGCCAGCGCCGCACTGCGAAGATAGTAAGAGCCTATTCAACATGCGAAATACGTCACAACTACTCACTCTGTCCGTTCTTCCAACGTCATAGCATCTGTCTGATGCTCGAGTGCGGCCAAGGCGCTCTCGGCTGTATGGCCCGCGTAGTCACCTCCCGCTGGGCTCGAGCGCACGAAGTCCGAGTCTACAAACGTCGACCAGCCGCCATCAACGTCCTCGAGCCGTTCCCAGACAACAGAGGATTCGTGTAGGAAAACCTGGTCCGTCACAAGTGTGTAGAGCGCGCCTTCGTCGCCCGGAGACTTGTACAGCACGCAGAGGTGCGAGTTGCGGAAGAGCGCGACGAGCGCCCCTCCTTCGAGCTCGGAGGCAAGTGTGAAAAGACCGTAATATGTCAACTGAGAGGGTGAGCTGCCGATAAAGCTGCGAATCGCAAGTGCTAAGGAGGAGGTCAGCGATTAGCGCCCCAGACGCCAAACCTGCGGAATCGCACCGTCCTCGACTTTGCGTTGCTCCTCTAATGTCAGATTATATGTGGAGTCAAGCCGCGATGGCCCGTCGGCCTGAGCTATCTGCGTGTCATCCGAAACAACGAGGTGGCCCTTGGTGACATGGTCGGCCTCTACGATCAGGTTCACTGACGAGTCGTAGTCCTCCGTACGCGAAAGAACGTCGTGTTCAGGGCTGGACGGGTCCACAAGCCAACCATGGACGAGTTGAATTCCAGCCTGCTCGAATAGTTTGAGCTCGCCGCCTTGCCCTGCAGGCCGAAACAGCGTCGAGCCGGTGAATAGAGGGTTGAGGTCCATGCCCTCTGCAAGGCGGCAATCATATCAGCCACGTCATTGCTAGTGAGTGGAAGAGCGCACTTCGAGTAGCAGGCATGATTGTGAGGGCGGCTGACGTATCCACGTCAGGGCATGTCGTTAGAAGGTATTCGGCCACCAGGCGCGAGAGATAGTCATACGAAACAGAACTACGCTCGAATGGGAGAATCTGTATCTGCTCTTTAAGGATAAGAATGTTGCCTGCGCGAACAAAATGAGAAACTTTGTGATTGTTAAACGTGGAACGCAAGACCACAGACATATTGCGATGAATGAGCAGGGGCTGATTCATTTTTGCACATGTCAGGTCATATTCCGAACCGCACAGAATGGTGGCTATTCAAGCACTCACCCGTTGTAGTTTTGTGTTATGATCTTGTATCGCCGAGGCGGGACGTCGGCGTCCGGCTTGAAGGAGATTTCCTTGAGATACCATATCTCTTCTAGTGATTCCTGGATACTTTCATTCGCAGCTATCCCCATAGGGGGAGTTGGGGTAGTCTCGTCTGGGGGAGAAGTCTGCTCCGACATGATAACAGAGAATCTAAGTAATGTTTGAGCGTGAGATTACCACTCTTCAAGACGGCATTGGTACCCAACGGGGACGTCTAATGCTTCAAACAGATCAGAGAGTATCTAGCAAGCGTTGCGGTACTGAGTGTGCGGGGGCACTGGGTGGTCGAGAGGAAGAAGTTACACTGATCCGAGTAGCCTTTGCCAGGTTGAACGCTGGCGCCTAAAGTACTCGACACGGCAAGCGAGCAAAGGATGGGCGCCAAGCTCATATTGACCCTGCGAAGTCCTGATGTTGCCTGATAATTATACCTTCATGATGGAGGCAATTATTGCGAGCGAAACCCCCTCCGGCGCGCATGAATATTGATGGGATAGCTGAACTCACAAGCTACTACTCGTAGTACCTCAACTTGAAGCTTGAAGCTTGAAGCTTCAAGCTCGATGGGGTGTGGCAGTGCTCGGCCCTCAAGCGCTCAACGTTCAACGTTTACTGGCAGTAGTGTACTCAGTACTAGCAGCACGTACTCGGTGCTCCAACCGAGCTGTATAAATACACTGGTTTTAGAGACTAGCGTGTCTCTGTGCGCCAAGGCTATGATATAATGTCCGCACGTTATTTTGACCGGGCATCTCACGGATGAATGCCTCTTTAATGGGGATTACTATGCGCGGTTACTGTAGTGCCACGGGCCCCAGAGTCTGAGGAGTATCTAAGGGACAGTGACACCAGCCTGCTTGCTGGATATGATACTCCCTACAGATCATAAACTGTCTCGTCATTAGGATCTCCCGTCGTCGAAAAAGCTGCATTCACCCAGTTCAAGTGGATCCGTCTTCGGGAGCCGCCGCGAACACAGGCAAACCTAATCCCATATTCACGAAGGGCTGAGGATTCGTATATTGCTTCCCCTTTTCCGCTCGTCGAGTCTGCGATCGCCCGGTACGGGAGCCAGTCGTACCGGGCAACGGTGCGGCGGAGCAAGCAGATAATGTTGATCGAGGGGGCCGACTTACAGCTCAAAGCGTCGGCGCCGGTGTAGAGACAATCTCAATAACGAACGCAGACTACTAATTAGGGTAGTATAGTTGAGGTAATGTATCTTGCTCGAATCAGGGCTGAAGAAGAGAAAATACACGAGTATTAGTGGCAGTGAGGCGCGATAAGAATTTGTCGGCACGTCGGGGCACCAACAGCTTACCTGCATATAGAAACGCACTCTAAAAAGCCTGCTCGGCCAACACCTCAGATACCTTCACAATCACCGCATCTGGGGATGACATTTCAGCAGAAAAATACGCCTTTGCGCCCATGATGCCCTTCGTGCGGACGGCATTGGACAGCCGCATATACGCGTCTACGCCGTCCTGCTTTCTGACCCGACAGACAAAGCTGCGCTTCTTGTCGTACACCAGCAGATCGTGTACGTGCATGTCGGATGGCGCATCTGCGACGATGTCCATGGGAACTTGCACCTTGATGATCATCTTCTTGGTCTCTCCTGGGGCGATGCGAGGAACCTGAACAGCACGTGTGTTTCGTGTCGGCTGTTTGAGGACGGGATGTCCGAAAGTCATGCGTGCAGCGTCGGCGAGGGGTATTAGCCCACTGAGCTCGTCGGAGTAGAACGGTTTAAAGGTAACGGTGCTGTCCGAGCCTGGCGGCGCGCAGCTACGCTTGTGAGTAGGCCAATGCTTCTCTAGTAAGATATGTCAGGATAGTGACCGTCATAAACGAATCGGCAGGACACACTCTGGCATTCTCTGGAGCAATACCATGTCGAGTGACACTTGGCACAGAACTTGAGCTCTCCGTTCGCTTTTCCGCAGGTCACACAGGCCTTCTCATCCAACGGATTGGCCACTCCCGCACGCTTGCGCTTCCACTTCTGCACGACGGCAGTCACCTGTGGGCCACACTTGATGAAGAAGCTATCAGGGGTGCACCCGTCCGCGTCGGCGATATCCAGACGAGCGCCGAACTCCAGCAGGACCTCACTGGCGTCGATAGAGTTGCTTTGAAAAGCATACATGAGCGCGACACAGCCAAATTTGTCTTGGGCGTCGGCGTTTGCGCCGTGCTCGAGCAGGATGCGCGCGAAGTCTGCACGCGGGTATGCCATGCAGCAGTGGTGCAACACAGTATATCCGGCGACGTCTGGCATGTCCGGGGGAGCACCACGTTCTAAGAGGTATTTGAGCGTGCCGAGATGGTCGACCCGGTCGCCGGGGCGGCGCTCTAGACGCTGCGCTCCGAAAAGAACCCACGAGAGGTATCCGTGCTTGTATGGCGTCTCCTGAGACTGTAAATCGGGCGCCGTGCCTGCCTCTACGGCCTTAAGCGGCACATGTAAACAAATTGGGGTATGCACTGTATAGGAGCACTCGCCTTCTTAACTTCATTCAGTGCCCCGATGAAGCATGCTTGAGCAAAATCATTGAGTAACGCGGGGGAAAAATTCATGGAGTCTGTATGTCTCATTAAAACAACTGCATGGGCTGAGAGTTGCATGATTTACTTTGCCTGTAGAGCAGTCGCAGAGTTTGCCCTCCCCGAGGAACGGAAAGCACACCCGGCTGGTCGAGAAGTCTTTGCATCTCGGGTGGCACTACGTATCCACCGCTTCCTGGCTGGCGGCTCATCGCGTTTATTGATTTGGCGTAATAGTTGTCAAAGTTCAAAATGGCAACGGGTGTAGTTTTGACTGCGCGGTTCGTAAACGTTTAACGTTTAACGCTCCGCGCTTATGCGGTACGATGAAGGCGCCTGCGTGACTGCTGCGATTATGATGGGACTTCGGGGCTTTTGTGAGCTAAGAAGAACAGAAAACAGGTGACGTCGAGGCGTACGCCGTGGAATGTCGGTGCAACCTCGCCGACCGGAGTTTTGGGCGAGTCGGAGCAGGTGGTAGAAGGAGGAAAAGGGGTCACGCGCTCGGCCACGTCGCCTGAGCGCTTGGATCATTTACTGAACTTCAGCTTCATATATTATACCACCTTTACATCTCTCCCCCTCGTCCTCTCCGTCGACAACGGCGACGTTCAACCCCTAATGGCGACCGCGACGAAGACCGTCGAACGGCCTGCGTCGCCCTCGCTGCTCGACAAGCTCGACGACATCGTTCCCGCCCCGCTCGCTCAGTTCGATGCGTTCCCCAAGGTCCCCTCTACCTACAAGACTCGTTCGGAGTCCCGCGGCTTTCTTACCATCTTCGTCGCCATCGTTGCGCTGCTTCTCGTCTTGAACGACATTGGAGAATACATCTGGGGATGGCCGGACCATGAGTTTGGGGTCGACCTCGACCAGACAAACGCCTTGGACATCAACGTGGACATGGTCGTTAATATGCCTTGCCAATGTGAGTGGTCATAGTTTCTACCCTCGATCGTACAAGGGGACACTGGCTCAATTGTATATCAAAGACCTCAGTGTCGACCTTAGAGACGCGGTGGGCGACCGTCTCTTTCTCAGCGACGGTTTCCGGCGCGACGGGACCAAGTTCGACATCGGTCAGGCCACCTCACTGAAGGAGCATGCCGAAGCGCTTTCAGCAGGTCAGGCGGTTGCACAGTCGAGAAGTTCTCGTGGCTTTTTCGACGTACTCTTCCGGAGGGCAAGCAGCAGCTACAAACCGACGTACAACTATCAAGCGGACGGAAGTGCCTGCAGAGTATTCGGCACGATCACTGCGAAGCGTGTTACCGGTAAATCTGCCTCTTCGCATCCTTACACCGGCAGCGTAATAATATATGTTAGCCAACCTTCACATTACTACCCTTGGACACGGTTACGCTAGCCACACGCACGTCGATCATCAATGTAAGTCTCCCCCTTCATTCAGTCAAACGCGCATGCTGACAGACCATAGTTATGAACCTCTCGCATGTGATCACCGAGTTCTCCTTCGGTCCATATTTCCCGGACATCACACAACCTCTCGATAACTCTTTCGAGCTCACACACGATCGTACGTATCACCGTCGCCGCCTACGGAAGGTAAACAACTCATACCTTTCAGCATTTGTCGCATATCAATATTATCTGCATGTCGTTCCGACCACGTACATCGCACCGCGCTCAAAACCACTCAACACAAACCAGTACAGCGTCACTCACTACACCCGAGTCCTCGACCACCATCGCGGCACCCCGGGAATTTTCTTCAAGTTTGACCTCGAGCCGATGAAGCTCACCATCCATCAACGCACGACCACGTTGGTCCAACTGCTCATCCGGTTCGTCTCCTGTCGTGTGCGCCCGTTCAGAATGCTCACAGCGCGTTGCAGATGCGTCGGCGTCATCGGAGGCGTTTTCGTGTGCATGGGCTATGCTGTGAAGATCACAGGCCACGCCGTGGACGCCGTCACCGGTGCAGACAAGACGAATGGGCTCGTCGCCGCCGAGTCCACCGGGATCAGCGGCGGCATCCGCAAGCGTTTCGGGTCTGGCGACCTCCGCCTCCGCCCCTCGAACAGAGTCGTCCGCCAGGGGAACAGCTGGGTCGTTGACGGCGGCAGCCCATACGGCAGCTACGCTGGTACCCCGGTCTCTGCGGGATTCGGGAGCCCGCATTCGAGCGCCCACCCCAGCCCATATGTGCCGTCGTTCCCCGGAAGCCCCAACCTCGCGCCCGGGACACCAGGCGCTGCGACGTATGGGCTGGGCATAGGGTCGCCGATGCTCGGAGCACGTTCGCCCCCCTCGCGACCGGCGTCTATGGTGGGCAGCGCGCCCGGTTCGCCGTTCCCCACCGCGGCGACTGCTGGCTCGCCGTACACGCCCAACGGGTCTGCGTTGCTCTCGACACCCGGCACGCCTGGGTTGTACGCGCACTTCCCGCCCACGCCGCAGACCGCAAACGGGTACGGGGGTACATTCGCCGCACAGCAATCGGGGGCCCCGCCGCTCGCGCGCAGAGGCACTGACAGCGCCACGGGGAACGGGAAGAAGGATGATTGAGAGTGATCGTCGTGCAGTGGGCTCGGATCGGCGCATAGTGTGGGATGGTAGCTGGGTTGTATGACTATCTCGCTCTGGGAATGCTCATCGTGTTTTCGACCATGGAGTTCTATCAATCTCTGCGCCGCGGGCCTCTACTAACACCTGTCGAAAGATGCCACACAGTCATTCCCGTGTGTTGACCAAGCTTAGTCAATGTCTACGGAAGCTTGATCTTCCAGTTCAATCCAACCCTTCAGATAATTTTCGAACCTGAACCTCGAGGTCCAACGAGCGAGAACTAGTCGCCGAATGCTGTTGACAATATTTCTGCGCATGCATGGGATTGATGGAATATATAATAGTATATATCCTCAAGTATATCAATCGAAGAGCTATCCTGGGCACGCGCATAAGCGCCCGATAAGCTTTACTCCATCGACCACTATGCCACCGTCAAAATCAGAGGATCTGTCTTACCTGAGTACGCGGGAGTCTATCGTTATAGTCGTCTCTAAGTCTGAGTCTGACTCGGAGGAGTCCACACCCCCCGCCTCACCTCGCCCCGCCTCACCTCGCAGTGCGCCCCTCGATGTGCCGACCGGGCCCAGTCTCTTGGACCGCATCAATCACGACATCCTCCTACATATGGTGGAGAACGCGGCCTGCGTTGGCAGTGGCAGCTTACGCGCTCTCTCATGTACTAGCAAGATGATACGGGAAGCATGTCTTCCGTTTCTCTTCCACTCTGTCTACATACCGGTTTACGATATCCTGTTAAGAAAACCGCCGCCACCAGTCGCATGGCCTTTCATACGGTGAGTGTACAGTATCAAACCATATTGGCAGACCTTCCAAACAGCAGCCTTCTCCGCGCAGGAATATCACGTTCAGTGGCCATTGGACGATGCCTGTGTCCGGGTATCCGATTCGCGATGAGCTGAACTGCCTCTATCAAATGCCTGCCCTTCGTACAATCACTGTCAAGCAATACGACGACTACGTCCCCATATCGCCACGTGCGCTATACATGATTTTGTCAACGCCCCAGTTACGTACACTCTGTTTAGACACTCCGGCGAACCAGTGGGCCATTCTCAATTTGCAGATCCCACCCACGGCCAGCTTGACCTGCCTGCATATCTTCGCTCCAACATACCGCGAACACCGCTCTAGCCCTGGTGTAGAGCATTTGATAGGACTTGTAGCCGCAAGTCTGCACCTTATACTAGAGGAGCTCGAGGTCCCTTTCGAGTTCGTCCCATTGACAATCCTATCTTCTGTCGAGTGGCCGAGACTTCGGAAACTGTCCTTCTCTGGCGGCAAGACCGACCCGACACACACGACTGCCTCTCACCTCGCGTCGATCCTCTCTCGAGCGCCGATGCTCAGCACGCTCACGCTTGACCTTGCCCTGCCACACACGATGGACACCCAGCCAATGTTCCGGCAGGGCTCTATAACTGGATCGCCGTGGCCGGAGTTGCGTGAGCTGACGATCTCGCACCCTGACCCTGCGGACGAGCTGTTCGCGCACCTCCCCGAGTCTCTCACCACTCTGCGCCTTAATTGTTGGCCTCATCATTACTTCTTCCGCCTCTCGTTCGAAAGAGCATCAATGAGCCGGTATGGCTGGGGCTCCTCGGTACTGCGCGCGTCCGAGGCGCTCGCGATCCTGCGACGTAGCACGTTGCCGCGGCTCCGTGTTCTTGAACTCGAGTACGAGGAGGATAGCGAGGACATGGCGCTTCTGCAGCAGATCCCCGCGCTGTTCCCCGGCCTCACCATGCTAACAATCTATTGGTACCGCCGAAGCAGTACCGCTGAGGTCCCAGTGGTTAGTGCCACACACTCCATGATATGTTGTCTCTGATTTTGCTTGCGTAGGATGCGATCGCGCGTGCGCTGGCGCCACTATCCGACATCAGTGTCCTGCGTCTCTACCTCGAATTCCCCGAGATACCAATCATGTTCGGACACAATCGGTCGGCCGGCGGCATCGCAGTGGGGTCGTATAGACGTTCGATCAACAGTGCGGCGGACGTCTTCTTCGGCACACTAGGATCGTCTTTGAAAACTGTGTTTTTGCTGGACCGAGACCTCTTTGGGAATCAATGGGCGTTGTATCGCGAGGCCGAGCGCGACCATGGGGAGCACGGCCAGAGGCGCGCGGTCCGTGTGGTCGAATCTAGGAGAGGTGTTCCGCGTGAGCTCTTGTGAGTGTCCACGATGTGACTTCTGCCGTCGCTCACTTTAGCGCCATCAGGCCCGCTGAACACATAGGACCTATGATTCCATACTATGCGCTCTTTGGCCGCCCGCGCTGAATGCTCACTACGCGGGTGTTCATGCGCAGAACATAGCCCGCGACGTGCTGATTAACACTATGCATATGCATACTGAAGTGATATGGGCCTGGCAGCTTGAGCGAGGGGTGTCGGGTTAGTACGTGGAGTGCTACACGGGTGGTAAATAGGAGATTGTCTGGGTTCGTTGGCTCGGATGTGTTCCATTATGATTGTGTAATAATACATATGCGCAAACTGTTGCGAGGATTCAGTATCTGTGGGTGAAGAAATCGTCTTTGCGGGGAGCAAACGTGTACATCTTTCATCTCCCGCATATGCGAGCGGTCGCAGTTTGATTTTGCTCATGCTACACTCAACTATGCTGTTCCATGCTGAAAGTACACATACGGCATTTTCAAAGCTTTTGAGCTCTATTGGAGCACTTCTCCTTGCGCGTGAAGAGCTGCACTGGCGCCGGTTGCACACATTGGCGCTCGTATCAGCAGACGAGACAAAACCTGCCCTAACATGTGAGGCATAAATTAGTAAGGATAGCGAGGTCTTCAGGGAGATTATAGCTATGCTATAGTACTTTATTACACACAAAAGTTGTTTGGCAGAGCAATTGTGAGATATATACACGAGCCAGGAAGTTCTCTCTTCAAAGCGCCGGCATAGGGAAGGAATCGGCTACCTGAGCGCTGATGTCAGTACTGAGTGCTCCTAACTCTCGATGTGGCATGGCATACTAAGCCCGCTGCTGGGTCGTTCTTGTGCGCAGAGTTGGCTCGTATGTGGACATGGACTGCCGGCCCAAGCGCAAGACGTGGATGGAGGAGGGTGTAGTAGTGCAGTGCGAGCGGGTGGCGTGGTGGCAGCGAGCGAGCGAGGCGTCATGCGGGGAGCGGACATCAAGTCGTGCGGGGAGCGGAGCGGGACGTCCGAGTCGTGCAGGGAGCGATGCGACATGCGGTCGTGCGGGACGAGAGGCGTTGTGAGGTAAGCAGGGCATCGTGTGGCAACAAATGAGAGCATTGTGTGTGGGAAGCGAGACGGCGCGATGAGGCGTCGTGCGAGGGGCGGAGACGGGTCTTCGCAGGGAGCGGGATGTCCGAGTCGTGCGGGGAGCGACGCATCATGCGGGGAGAGGGCGGTCGTGTGGGACGCGACACGTCGTGCGGGTGGAGGGGGCGGCAGAGTTTTGTCTTCCGAACTCCTCGATCTCGGGCTGTCTAGGCCCTCGGGGCTGTTATTCTACTTATTCAGCAGACGATAGGCAGAGCAACATAACCCTAGATGTGGATCAACCACGGCCTGTCATGTCAGATACGGTCGAGTCATGTATGATTGTACTAGTAAGAAAAAGAGTCAGACGCCGTCTGATAGTGTAGTCGACTTCGACTTCCACACTTTTTGTGAAACACTGATATGGATTGTATATTGGAGTTGTTACAAACTATTCACATTGTCGAATGATACAAAGAAGAAAGGAGGTTATAGTTCTCAACTTGAACGCAGTAATCCAGTATTTATTTCATCAGCAAGTTTCGTAGCGGAGGGAAAGTCAAAGGGCGCGAATTGTACGAAAGGGTTGCCCTGCCTAGCGCGATGGAGGCAGACGAGCATCACGTGGAAGAAATTCTGGGTAGCAAGGGTTCAAATATTAGTGACGGCACAGTGTGCTGAACTTGTTACTGTTTCACGTACCAGTCCCAAGATTGTATGCGTAGCGCTGGGCCATAAGAGGCCCTCTCCAACTCCATTGTACAGAAAATTTGCTGCAGGACAAGGAAACGTGTATGATGGCGCGGCACGATGGCCCTCGGTGGGTGTGCCATGGCCCTCGGCGGGTGTGCCATGGCCCTCGGCGGGTGTGCCATGGCCCTCGGCGGGTGTGCCATGGCCCTCGGCGGGTGCCATGCCTCCGTTGCCCTTGGCGGGTGTGCCATCGGCGTTCAAGCGGATTTCGGAAGAGAAGTCAAAAACAACAAACAAGTGGTTTCGCGGCCGCCTAAACTCCGAGTCGACAGGGACCTTGTAACTTGGCTTGACTTCTTCTGTAGCTTGTGCGGCTGCGGTAGTAGTCCCCGATTGAGGCGTGAACGTAGCGGAGAGAGTTTTGACGACGTTGATACACTCCACAGGCGTTCCAGGCCAGAAACCCTCCTTCTCCACCCTTGCGCGCGCACGCCAACCACAGCGCGCGCAGAGCCCACCGCACACTTCGGTACCCCCTACGTCGCGCGCGCAGTGCGCGTAGCCCATCGCGCGCAAGGTCAAGATGCGCGCGGGGCACTTCACCACGGCGCGCGCGATGCCTGTCGCTATCCAGAGCCCTCTGCCCTAGCTGCTCGCGCGCGCGGGTCCGCTGGGCGCATCAGTGGCGCGCGCACGAGGCGCGCGAAGAGTCGGATCGCGCGCGGCGAGTGCGCCCGGCGCGCGAGGCATCCCGGGCCCGGTTTCCGCTTATCTTCCGTGTGGTAGCACGTGTTTTTGATTCAGCCTGCGGGCATTCTTGTACATAGTCATTTCGGGGCATTCGAACCCCCCAGACAATCCACCCCTCACTCTCTCAACTGCTGGGAACGTGTCCCTCACGCTTCTTGACGAGCAACAGCTTCCCCTTCAAGGCAGGACGACTGGAGACCTCTCCGCTGTGACAGCGTACCGTCAGTTGCGTATATTGCGTCTATTCCGTTTCTCCTGCGTTTTACTGCGGGCGTACTGCGTTGCGAAGCCCCGCGGCTGACTGCGAGCGTTGCGTTATTCCTGCGCGCGTTGCGTTACCGAGCTTACCTCCGCGCGCGCCCTTCTACAGCGCGAGTCCGCGCGCGCTCTTGCCTTGTGCGCGAGAGGCTTCCCTTCTGCTAGCGCGCGAACAGTACGCGGGCCGGCCTACTAGCGAACCTAGGGAGCTCGAGACCTTACTCCCCTTCATCACACACCTAGACGTCCTCTACCCCTCGGCTATCGGCCGTCAGAGCACCTCTTACCGTATCAACGTCCGTCGGGAAGTATGACACACTCGTCCCTAAGGTATATATATGTTCACATTAGCATATATATTCAAGAAATGAAATTATACAGTCACGTACCGGTATCGACAGCATACAACTTTCCGCTCAAATCAAAATCCAGCAGGACAGTACAATTGTTGATGAGCTCCTGAGTGGAAAAGCTGTTGGGGCTGTCAGATCCGTCAGAGGGTGAGGTAAAGTGCAGGATCCTCATCCGGATCAACGGCACATCTCAACGAGCACGACTCAGGCCAATTGGGATCGGCTTAGACCAGGCAAACGGTGGCTTATGGGTGAATGGCCATTTCTGGAATGCAAGGACCCCTGGCACCCTGTATGGACAGTCAGAGGCCTCATGGCATTAAGTGATATGAGCCAAATAGCACACGAACCACTGTTTTCTTTCTGCGGGACTTGTATTGGACAATACTAATGGCGGGATGATGAAATACATGGCTACTCCACCATGCCCACCGCGGCTCTGACATTAACATTCATAATCAAGTCAGTTTGGCAGTGGATGACATGTACAACCTCGAGTGCATACATCACGATGATGCTTGAGCTTTCTTGCGAGCCTGGATAAGACACTCTGTGTGTACTTGCATGAGAAAGCACTTCCAAGAGGGTGCAGACGTGGCAGTAAAGCATGCATGACTTGGATGACGCACCGGTGCAGTAGTCTCAGCATCTCCTCGCCCGGTGATTCCTTCAAGGCCTTGATACCTAGTATCACATTGCATGATGTAAGCCATGCAACAGTTATTGTATGCAATCTCACCAAGAAGGGCCAAGCCCGAGTAGTCCATCATAGAATTGTTCAACAACTAGCTCCTTAGTTGCAGCGCAACAGGCCCCCATACGGAACCTATCAGTCAAGTCTAGGGGTCTCTGGTAAACTTTGCTGCCCCATTCCATACTATCCATGAATTTCCAGCGGCGTTCTGGCGCACATTTGACGAGCTTGATCACTTCCAATGGAGAAACATTAGCACATTAGGGGATCAAACACAAAGTTAGATCACTCACTGACTCGCGACAGGTCCGCATACTTGACAACTCCATCACAAAGTCTCTCAATGTTAGCCTCTGTAACAGGTGGCGGGCAGTCGAGGTCGATTCCAACGTTGACCATTACAGAATGGGCGCCCAGTTCATCTGCATCATATGCCCTGAGGTGCACGGGAGTTGTTATGGTGTCCGCAGTTTTTTTGGAGTCTGGTGGGAGTTTATAAACTCCTGATGTCAAAACCCACCTGGTGCATTGAGCAGTCAGATTAGATATAAGAAGGGAAAGCATTAATCTTACGTCACGTCGCTCCCTGCACAGAGCGAACCGTTAATAGATACTAGTGTAAATACAGTAAAGTCTTGAGCGGATATTATGCTTACCAGTATCTACTTCCAGTCGAAATAGTTCCTCCTCTTTGTTGTTAGAGTAGTGGCTGTCAAATTGTGTTGTAACCTGATCGGACGGAAATCAGATCCTATTAATCAAAGTTATTGCAGCGGAAGAAATGTGCGCACCAGATTCACGAAGTAGTATTCATCTGCCATAGGTTGAATTTGGTCAGTCTGGGTCCCTTTCCAACAGACAGGAGACACGAACAGCAGTCGGGTTCTTGATTCGTCCGTTTCACAAATTCAACATTAGAGGATAAACCCAAATATGTGCCATCATGTGGCCTCCAACTCGAACCCACATGGGCATGGCTACGTGGGGGTGTTGTTGCTCTGAGCAGAGATTTATTCTTCTGAAGTGATGGAGACCTATTCAGCGGCGAGTTCTCGACCTCCGAGTCCTCCTACAATTTAAAGAATGTTACTCAGACAATGAGCTAACTTGTGGTACTACTATATAGCATTCTCTCACCTCCGTGGAGCTCTCTGAGCTTGAGGTATCAACTGCAGTGTCGGACCCAGACTCGGACGGTGCCAAATCCTGATCGGTCAAATGATCGGTGTCTGACAAGTCCGGGAAGTGTATCAAAACAAGTTTGCCATCCTTGAAGTATACCCCGGGTGGGGAATCCTCTTTGAGGGTTGTTCCATGACGATAAGTGTCTGCCAGTCGCTGCGGTGCCAGTGGGTGAACGCAATGTAAGCAACAGGGCTGTGATATAGTAGTAAGTAATAAGGTAGAGAAACCTTGACGTACCCGTTCAAAGGATGATGACACTCTGGGTGGCTGAAGGACGAAGACTGTAGTGCCATCCGAGTCGTCTGCGCCGGTGTCTGATAATATGTCATCCATCCTTGAAGACAACACGATGGTTCTCAGATAAATCAAAAGTATCAGACAAGGGTTTGGATGTGAGGTTTTGGGAAGGACACGGTGATCACAGCTCGGGGAGGTTGCAGCAAACTTGGGCTCATGAGCAGCGTTCTTTTATAGGGTCACGTCGGAAGTACATAGGCCGTACTTCCAAAAAGAAAAATGACAACTACAAACCCGCAATCGAACCACCAGGGTCCAGTACTAGTGCAGGTGACTCAGTGAGGTGTATCTCCTTCTGCGGTTCTGGTAGCGTGCTTCTATAGTACTGGAGCGCCACATATTGACTTGTTGGCATTCCCTTTTCGGGGTGAGTCAGATCATATGCAGCGACCCCTGCTGCGCTTCCCAGACCGCCCCCACCCCCCGACGGCACCCCCAAGCTGAGCCGAAACCCACATGGACCACCGGAGCCCACAGCTCACGCAGAGAAGCCCCGGGTCCGGGGCGCCGGACCGACACGCAATCCCCCACACCCCCACAGAAACAGCAAGACACCGCGTGATGATACAGGGTGGCCTGCTGCATGCTACCTTCAACGGGTTACACGCGGTACGTTTTTGGAGATGCACCGTGCGGGGTTCCTTTTCGATAAATCTTGCTCCCCGTCCGCCATCAGGAAAATCCCCTCCTCCGAATTAGATATATAAAAGTGCTTACCGCAAACTTATGGAACTGATACTACTCACTCGCTCGCCGCTTCTCTACCAGCGATATAATTACCAACTAATTGAGATTATCCCAGCTGTAGTAGAACAACACATGGCCACAGCTTTCAAGCGATACGTACGATGCGGCGGCGAAAGATGTAGTGACATAGCGGTAGTAGATACGTGGAACAGTGCGTCAGAAAACAGTCATATATGTGAAACGATCTACGAAGGGATTAACCCAGAAATGCGAGCTATTATCAAGAATATTGTGACGATCCCAGTCCCGCGGAACAGACGAGCCAAAATGCGGAAATAAATGACAGCTTCGACGGATGTTTCGAACTTCCAATACACTAGCTAGGCGTACACCCCCCTCACCTAGACAACGTGATACCTTGTACATGCCGTGGTCGCGATCTGGCTGCGTGAAAGCTGTGAACCACTCAACATATGCAAGATGCTGAGGGCGAGATATGTTTGGGTCGGGGAACACGGTGTCCATGGCGCGAGGCGGGATAGTGAATACAACACGGATCTGACCGACCCGATATCCTGCCAACGAGAGTAAGATTATACGGTAGGACGTCCAGCTCGAATGAGGATTACTCACCGTCAATACCGGTAACAGTTCCCCTGCCGTCGTTGACCAATGCCGTGTCGAAGCGGCCCGGGACGTGTTTGCCATATTTGTCTTTACGTGCGGGGCGTGCATGTATAACGTCTGTAGGTTGTACTGACCGATCAAGGAAATCTTGGACATCGCCTAGCTTGAACTTGATCTTGTGGAAGACGGAGACGGTGTTGAAAGGAATGAAGAACGCAGAGGCAGCACGTTCTGCCTGGGCCGATGTGAGCTCAGGGCGGTTGTGCTTGACTAGAAACCGAGCAAGAGCATCACGAATGTAGGTCGCGCCATACTCCGTGATCAAGCGTGAGATCAGAATACCCTTTGCAGATGGATGTCGGGTCATCTGGATGGAGGTGAGCATTGGTGGGGGAGGGAGTGATGGCGATGGCAGCGGCGGATGGCAGTGCGACGGCAGCGAGGTAGCAGAGACTCTAGTAGAGGGATGCGAAGAGGGAGTTGTTGCTGCAGCGGCACCCAGGACGTCGGTGGACTGCTCTGCAAGACGCCACCTCAAGAAGAGCTCATGGCGCTGAACTTTCTCACGCCGTTCAAGCCATAGCGTCATCTGGGAATACTCGTCCTTCCGATTCGTTGCACGATATGCTTCTTTCGCAAAATCGATGTGAAGCCGCTCGGAGTGCTGAGTGTCGAAGTTATCTAGGGAGCCAAGGAGTCGGATAGAGAATGGGTAGTGGTCCAGACCGTGCAGCTTGGGTATGTTGAAGCCCAGTCGTATCCCAAGGTCTACGAAGATGTCCTTGTTCGTATGGAACCGTGTGAGGGCATCTTTAAGAAGCTCGAGAGTCTCCGACGTCTGGACAGGGTACTGAGCAACGTACAGGAAGTCAAGGAGGGCGCGGGTAGCGCGTACCAGGCGTGCAGCGACCATGCCGTCAGGAAGGGGCAAGCCGATGATCAGCCCGATGAGAATCCGACAGATGTCGGCATGTTCTTTGCCAGTCACCCGCTGTAGCTTTGAGATACCCTTGGCAAAGTATCGCAGATTGTGGTTAGGGGGCATACGGCGACATCGCGCATCGAGCTCGATGGGGCCATAGGCAGTCTTGATCCAAGAGATCAAGTGTTTGACGACACCCTGATGCAGCTGGTGAAGGATATCGGGAGTGATCGCAGCGTAGATGTTGACATACGGAAGAGTTTCCCAGAAAGGATGGATGACGGGTTTGATTCCGATGTCCTTGCAGGCAGTGTTGTAAGCGGCAGGGCCTGAGTCGAATGTATCGAGGGCGTCGATGGTCTTGTTGATGTCACGGATCGCCCGTTCTGTGTCAGTGGAGTTCCCCATCTCGTCTCGATCAATCGGACACTTAGGACAGTCGCCCTTCTTACAACACGCGACAAGAAGTTGTTCTGGGTAATCTGCAACATATGCGGCGAGGACCGGATGACAGCGGTACATCTGGCCATCTCCGCTCACCATCGAGACACCGTCCTCCCCTGCAGCCTGGAGAGGAGAGAGGATCTGACGCATACAGGCATGAAAGAGGTTGGAAAGAGTACGTCGCCGAGCAGCCTTGTTAGTGATATGCTCCAGATTCGATGTGGGAAGGTAGGCCAAGAGAATCTGGCCGCAATGCGAGGGCTTGCGGCGAATATCCTTCGGGAGGTTTCCAATCGTCAGGTAAACTGGATATGCCGACTTGTTACCGAAGACGGTTAACTGGGTTTTGTCGGAAGAGATGATGATGGGAATGACGGTACCGCCCGCCTGCTTCTTGTCAAGCTTCCTCTATGAATAGCGTACATCAGGTTCCGTACTTGCATAAGTTACTGTTAAGCTCGTACCTGCATATTCCACCACCAATCTCCCGTATTGATGTCAAAGTACAGACGGACGTTCTTCCTCGCATCGGTGTAATGATGCTCCGGGAGGAGAAGCAGGTGCTTCGCGAACTCCGGATCACCAAAGAGTGCACGGACACACTCGAGAGCATCCCGATAGTAAACCTCGAAGGCCTCGCCTTGGACAACGATCTCCCGACGCTTGAACTGTGGTCGTCCTGAGGGCATCTGCTCATCAATGAGTTTGTTGAGCTGTTGCGATGTTTTGAAGGAAAGGCCCAGAGATGCGGCAAGCTAGCAGAGAATGCACGTCATTTTAGTGCAGTTCTTGAAGCTAGAGGCGTGATCACTTACACCGTTGATTGCGAGAAGTTCAGATACTGCTGTCGACCCTGGACCTCGCATCTTCGCCCAACGTGCAACCTCCCAATCGAGCTGTGATTGAAATGGAGCCCATGGTTGTGAACTGTGTCGGTCGACATGTGCCTTATATGACTGATACGTAGGCCGCGTCTGTGGGCCCAGGACAGCAAGGTATCCAGAGGGACCAGAGGTGAGAGGACGTGCATAGCAAACAACGAACGTCTTGCATCGTAGGTTCTTCTCGGCGGCTTGTCGGGCTTCACGTGAGGTAGAGCTAGCTCCATTGCTGGCAATGTTATCATTGTCGAGTGGCTGGTCAGAGCGGTCTTCCGAGCTAGATGATGTAGGTGGATTGGGTTCGGGCTCAAAGGGAGGCTCCCAGCCTGGGAGTTCGTCTTCATCTCCTTCGTCGGTGTTGGAATCCTCCTCGTTGTTGTCCTCGTCCTCGTCGCCTGGGTTGTATTCACTGTCCTCTGTGTTGCTTGAGCCCGAGTGTCTGTACCATTGCTGCAGCACTTACCTTCAAAAGACACGTCAACATCTACTGACTTCTCTTGCATCTCGATGTCCTCTCCGGCTTCCGCGCCAGTTCCAGTCCTACTGGCATCATCGTTGAAATCCTCAACCTCATAGTTCCCGAAGTAGTCGCCTTGGAAAGGCTGAGGATCTACGTTGTTAGTGTCACTGGAAGTTGAATGGAGCAGCCCAAGTCGATGTTCATCGGCCGCCGCAAGGCAATCGGCCTGAGTTGTTTGTGCCCAGTGACGAGAGCGCCCCGAAAGGGTGAATGTGATCGTGCATCCAGAACAGACCACCATAGTACTCAGGTAACTGCAACAGGAGAGTAGAGAGCGTGCAAGTTTGGATTGTAATATTTGGGACAAACTGGTGGAGCCACCGCGGCGGAATGGGCAAATCTAGTCCATCGAACCTGAGATCTCCGATGTGAACGACCCGCCGCATGGCCGATTGTCGCCCCACCTTCTTATCCCCAACTCTTTTGTTTCCCTTGACCGCACACTACTCATATTCACCTATAATCAACATGCCCAGACAATATTCAGCGTCCCAGCCTTCTACCAAAGTGACAAAGGAACACACCGCTACACTTACCAGGTCTCAACGTGAGCATAATCATTGAATTCTTGATACTCAGTCTTTTTGACGTGATTATCGCATGCCAGCGAAGCGGGCGTCGAAGTCCACTGCATACGAGAAGCACCGTAAGTGACAAGGTAGGCTTGATGTCTATACAATGGTCACTCACGTGCACAAGTATGGACTTTGGACAAGCCCACTGCTGGTCGCAAGCGAGGGCAGTCCAATGCTTCGATACACGAAGCCGATGCTGCACCTGCCGGGAAGAAGACCAAGTCTGGTGAGATCTACTGACACCTTATCATGTATAGACATAGACGGCTTACATTGATCTTCTAGCATCGCATACGCAGCATCTGTTGCTGAATGACACTGCCGACATGGAAGACGACATTCAGCCCCGACCACCTGCTAAAGGTAAGCATTTCAGTCCAAGCAGGCTGCACGTTCCCCCGCTCTAATTCACTCGTACCTTGACAGGAGCAGGTCGTCGGCGTCGTTTCAGTGCTCCCAAGCTGACCATTGAGTCTGACGATGAGGAGGCAGATGCGCATGTGGACATCATCAGGGAAGGAGATTCGACGGCAGTCAGGGCCAGCCGTTCCGGACAACAGAGTATGTCAGCAATGTCTAGACGTTCGATGGGTACTGACATAGCTATGCACCAGAAAAGGGTGTGACTTCGAAGAACATTGGCGGCACCGTTGGCTCTGCTTCCGAAGGCGACGAGGAGGATGAAGTTGGAGGGTCGGGTTCAGATGTAGACAACCTGGAGGAGGATTCCGGGTCGGAGCGGAGTGCTGATGTTGAATGGGTAGGCCTCTCACAGAAAGCAAGGATGGCGGAGGTAAGATATATTCCACAAACCCAGCGGCACATCACTACTAAGTTGGAGCATCCTCTAGACACCTACGTGGGTTGAGGACAATGAAGAGACCGAGGAACTATCTCCAGCTCCTGCAGAGAAACTGAGAACGGGACGGGCCACTCACCGCCGCCACACGAGCACGACTTCGGTCTCCTCTGCTGCAGCTAATCCTCCCTCATCGGCTGATGGTGACTCCGGTTTCGAAGCGGTGGGTTTTGGACTAGATCTCGAGTCCCACCGTGAGCTGCGTTCAGAATCAGAAGCTGAGAGCATCAACTTGAGTCATCGTCAAGCCCCAAAGTCAGCGGCGGTTTACGGATACAGGCGAGGCTCTGCCACAAAGTCAAAGAAGCGTTCACGAGCCGAGAGTGCTCGAGAAGCGGAGGTACGTTGATAATTACCAGGACATCCGTGCCAGTGAATCCCATTGTGTATGCATCCAGACGCCACAGTGGGAAGAGACTGCGAAACTGTCAGAGGACGAACGCGATTCCTGGCATAAGCACCATGAGTTGTATACAACAGTTATTGCAACTTTCTAGGTGTAATAAATAGCGGTAGTTGCAACTTCAGCGGTTTAAGGCCAAATAGACGCCGTTCAGCACAGCCACTGACGCGCGAGACGCGGGCGCCTATCTGCAGTTGCAGTCACAGCGAGGTGGGCGTCTATTGTAGTTGCAGCCACGAAAAGAACACGCAGCGAGCGGAATTGAACACCGGACCTGCTGCAAAAGCCTAAGTGAGAGTGACACATGTAAACCACTCAGCCACAGGGCTGTACAAATGTTATAGTTGTTCACAGTACTAGTCAAAATACATTTTCTCAGCTACTAATGGTACTCCAAGTCCTCACCGGATCTTGGTGCTGCATAAGGACTTATAATGCTGTTAGTAGCCAAAGGAATGGATGAACACTAGTACTATATATACTCCTATAGTGTGTATAGTTCTGTGGCCGAGTGGTCCATTTCTATCACTGGAATCTGACATCTTGCTGAAGCTTGGCGCTGCGTGAGGACTTGGAGTAACTTGGGGTGCCATTAGTAGCTGGAGAAATGTATCCGAACTAGTACCGTGCGCAACCAGAACATTTGTACAGCCTTGTGGCTGAGTGGTTTACATGTGTCACTCTCACTTAGGCTTTTGCAGCAGGTCCGGTGTTCAATTCCGCTCGCTGCGTGTTCTTTTCGTGGCTGCAACTACAATAGACGCCCACCTCGCTGTGACTGCAACTGCAGATAGGCGCCCGCGTCTCGCGCGTCAGTGGCTGTGCTGAACGGCGTCTATTTGGCCTTAAACCGCTGAAGTTGCAACTACCGCTATTTATTACACCTAGAAAGTTGCAATAACTGTTGTATACTCTACGCACCATGGACGGCGTGGTCGTAAAGTCAGTCGTAGCAAGGTATGTGTACAAGCTGCAAGACAAGACAGGTCGATTGAAACATGTGCATGGCAGTCAAAAGCAATCAAAGGCGACGACAGCTCGGACATGGAAGACAAAATCCAGGATCGTGATGTCGATGACGCCGGGCGCCCAACTCAGGCCAGCGTCAATGACAACATCGAACTCATCTATCCTGATAAGCAGTGGAACGAGCTTCCCATTAGCCTTCAGCAGCCCCGCGTTCGCAAAACTGCCCATATCTCTATCTACAAGGTGTCCAGAAGCATACTATTCGATAATGCGTTCCCCGATGACGGTACTGCCCAGTCGATCTACGCAATGAAGGCGCTAGTAGATACCGCGTCTGAACTGGGCTATGCGGATATCAAGTCCAGGCTTCTCGCAGATGAGCAGTATGCTCATGATCTCGCTACCATTGCAAGTACCGACTCTCGACTCTGGCTCCATGTACTTACACTCAATTTATCTCCCAGCCGAGTCAGCGCATCTCGACCTTGCGCGGCCCAGTCAAAAAGTCCGCGTTTCCAACCGTCGCACCCGTGTATGGCCTACAGCCTGGTCCCACATGCAAAGGCGATGTCGACTGGCTCCTCGAGTCGCTCAGATACATATATCCATGGAATAGCACAAAGGTATGATGCCTTATACGACTAGTGACTATCCTGACACAACTTTCGAAGGGAGACACGCCGGTGCAAAAACGCCGCCCCATCTTTGCGATGCCATTCCAGAACGAGGCAATCCTGGAAGTCGTTGGTGCATGCTTCTTCAGCGGCTCTCCGTCGTTGGCAGACAAGTACCATGCGGAATTTAGCTCATCTATCCCTGAGGAGGCCCCCGATGAGCTTGAGCTCCCCGCTGCTATGCTTGCTTTGGCGTCAACCGCAGTAAGTTGCATACATTCCGAGCGTGTGCAGTTGATGTGACCCGTGTGATAGGTTGGATCATCTATCGAGGACTGGCGTGGTGGTAACCGCCCGAAGAAACCGAGAGGGTTCTCCGCTGATGCCAATCAGGATCTCTACAATGCGAACATCAAGGTACTCCGGCATCTCAGAACCAAGGACATCAAGAAGTACCACGTCTTGATGCATGATCTCTACCTCAAGTTCAGGTGTGTTTGTGACTCGTACTGCGTCTGACTGTTCACAATATCGATTACTAATATGCTCATAGCAACGGGAGCTCCACCCAAGCATCTACCCATGATGCCGACAGCGCGATCGCACTTCTTGATCTTGACGGCATGTCTGGACATTAGGCCGTCCCCGTTCCTGCGTGCGGCACTTCTTCGCCTGCCTGAAGCCTGTGTCGTGTGGGTCCCGCTATGTCCAGAGTCCCGGGCTCGTCTCATTCTCATTTCACCGTGCACTGATACTCCGCTACCCCACCGCTCAGTCATTTCTCCCATCTATCAATATACGTTCTTTTAGTGACTGATTAGCTTATTTGTCGCATCTGCCACCGTCACATAGTATCACAGCCTGTCGCTACCACTACCTCCCAGTTATTTCAATATCGTACACCGTGCTCATAATAAAACTATACCATCTTGATCTCGAGAGCAGTGTGATTATTCTCGATGCATTATGAGAGCAGCTAATGTTGTGTAAGAGGGAATAAGAGTGTCAACTAACTGGAACTTTACAAGCTATCTCACTCAAAAGAAGACGACTAAAACATCGAGCACTAATCGTCTATGGGGCCTATTTAGAGAGAATAGGCAGAATAATTCCTAAATACATCTGATTTCGACTGGTGGATTTCCCTGATGGCACTGGGTAGTGGGTTGCCAGAAGTATGATTTTTGGATGTCTAGTGACTAGTTGATGCACACCCGGGGACTGAACTGCAACTAGCGGGTCGTCCTGGCTGGGCAGGATGCCAGGCTCGAGCTGACTGCTGTGTACTCGCGATGGCCGGCACGCCACCCACACCGATGACCCCAGGGCCCAAAGGGATGAACGCCGGCACGGACCCTACAGAAGTGCACTTACGACATATGAACAAAATATGAGGGCTTCTACAGCGCGGAGGCTTTGGCATTTCCACGTTGTGCATGCTTCAGAATGGAGTCGTAGGGCACCTTCGCTGCTAGAGAGGTATCTCAGTCCGAGTCAGTCACTTCGAACTTGTCCCTTACACGAATTAAGACAAGGCACCACCGGTTGCTGATGCGTCTGAGCGGTATTGCACCCGTCTCAATCACCGAATATAGCGGAGAGTGGACCCCTAGCGCTGTTGCTTTGAAAGTCCCTGCGGATCACGGGTTTGACACGGACGAGGCGAACTGACACGAAACTCTCGGATTTGGCCCATACGGAAGCAATTGGGTATGTACAAGGAACGCACATTTCGGATCCACGATCGTAGTTCCTGATGCCGTCTACAACATGCTATAGACTGTGGCGTTTTCACGATGTGCATACTTCAGAATGTAGGCATAGGGCACCTTCGCCGCTAGAGAGGTGGTCTGAGTCAACTGCCTTAACCCTTACATAGAAAAAGGGAAGCCGACTCTATGCACCTGGAGTTCGCACCGTCGGCTGCGATGCACTTGTGCAGTACTACACCTGTTTCGATCACGGCATCTTAGGCAAATGCCGCGATGGTGCACTTCTTTGAGCATGTCCACGGAGATCCCAGCGATGTCGCGTGGCGCGTACGTCCGAGCACTCACTGCGGCGCGCCGGAGTCCAGCGCTGCTGATACATGCATATACATCTGAGTAGGATACCCGCGGGACCAGACAGGATTGGTCGCGATCCGTGTTTGAGATTGATGCAGGTAGGGACGTGGATGCGTACAAGGACGCGCGGCTGACTTCGGAGCGTATAAGGAGCGGTCAGAAGATGGAGGACACAAGATTTACTCACGCGAGCCGTACCGATCTGACTGTGGCGCGCACGAGTCCAGAGGTGGATGGATCCAATGAAAGTTGTCTCAAATATGTCTCCGCGCTTCGTTTTGGGAACTTCCGCTCTACGGCTCGGGGTGAGGAGAGGGCTCGTCTGCCAGATGTGAGACGGGGTGACGGGGTGTGGGCGCGCTTTGCTATCGCATCGTCATGGTAAAACGTACTAGGGACGTGCCGCAACGATATCAGAAACTGCCCTCAGAATCAACCTGCATTCTTGCCTTCGCCTCGCCGTGTCAGTCATCGGCAGCGAAAGCGAAAGCGCCTAGCGAGCGAGAAAGAGGGCGAGAATCCCGGAATGTCCTTGAAGGTGGCGTGATGATTCAGCTTGTGAGCGCCGGGGCCCTGTTATCGGTTCAGACTCTGCGACGCCAGCAGGAGGCGACATCACACGAGGCCACCATTTCGCATCGACCCCGAAAGTGTTGAGCGTTAACGTTGGGGGTGTTGCACCGAGTTGCCGCATGAGGCATCGAGACCCTTCCCGTTCTGACGGAAGCCGGACGCAGGATGTCGGAGTGTAAAACCACTTCCGTAACCCGGATAGGGCTTGGGGCTGTGGAGGCGACCTGGGTATCGGTGGCGTCGGGAATGGCACTATCACTCGCGTGGGATGACCAATAAGATGGACAGAACAAAATATACAACTATAAGGAAACAGAAGCAAGACACATACATGTAGTTTTCAGTGTCCGATTTCGTCGTGGAGCACTATAGGGTGCGTGCGGGCTACGAAGCGCCACCAAGACCGTGACGAGCAGCATGCACTGCCACATCGGTACGTGTACAAGGTAGTCAGGAGTACACACTAGTTGCCCGGACAACGCCCGTAGTGCGTCATTCAATGATTTAGCCGGCGTAACATCCTCTTCACGGCCAGCATTCATCCGCGCCAATCGCGCGGGCGCGGTTTTGGCCGGTCCACCCCTTTAAGCACCCTATGCTAGTGAACGTGCAGATGAATGAGCCATATGCAGAGTGTTTGCGCCGCACCCCAGTCCAATGATTGATATAATCCGCATCCATGTCCAAACTCTAGGCCCAAGATGACAATGCACGTCGGTACGTAGCAGAGTACGTAGCTGGAGAGCGACGCTGTAAAAGCGCTATATCTAAAGTTGCGTATGTACGTGCGTAAAAAACGGACAGTCCCAGAGACACAGTAAAAATATCGTCCGTACCACAGAGTGTGTAAAAGGCGAACACAAGCTCAGCTGTCCGTGAACAGACTCGGGAGATCCTTCATCTCGAGCAGCACAACACCAGCCTCCTCGAGCTCGCCCTCGATCTCGCTCTCGACGACGGCCGCGGGGGTGATGGTGCCGTGGTTGAGAACCTCGACGCGGTCGTACGTCGCGTGCGCGCCGCGGACCAGCAGTACCTCGTTCCCGCGAGAGAGGGCGGCACTGCATGTCGCGCGGATGCAGAAGTCGCTCTGCAAGCCGATCAGGACGATTTCCGCGTCGGTGGGCACGAGCTCGGCGAGCTCGGTGCCTGCGAACGCGTTGTTCTTGCGCTTGTCGATAACGAACTCGCCCGGGAGCGGCGTGTGGACGAGCTGCCATCCGGGCGCCCCGGGCTCGTCGTCCTCTCCGGGACCGCCGCAATTGCGGATGTGCACGATGCGGGGCGGCGTGGGCGACGCGCGGGCGTGAGCGAGGATGGCGGCAATATTCTGCCCGACGGTGGATGCTGCGGGAATGCCACGGGGTGGGTCGTCGAGCATGCCCGCTTGCACGTCGAGTGAGATGAGTACGCGCTTCGGCTCGTCGTCCGGTAGCGGTGGCAGTGATTGGATGTCCAAGGAGTCGACACTGTTCGAGAGGGCCATGTTTTGATTGCCAGAAGAGGCGCCGTGAACGTTCCGAGAACGATTCAGGTGCAGATGAGAGCTTATGGAACGGAGATCACGGTGGCAGCTCGACGGAGACGAGCAGGGGACGAGCGGGGAGAGGACTCGGGAGGAGGAGGAGAACTTTGAGTTGTATATCCGCGCGTCCGGGAAGTTAGACGCGCATGCTTCGTACGCACAACAACGTGCTTACGCATCGGCGATCATCCAGATCGATCTGTCCAGCCTGCCTCGCTTTCTTGAGTTCCCCAGTTCATTCACTCCAAACTGTACACCCTCGTACATGTTGGAGACTAGCTCCGTACTTTATATTAATACGCAGAGAATGGCCTGAACACGTCGCCCCCTCAAGCTCGCGGCCAGCTTGGAGCAGCTTGGGCGGTTGAGCCCTCGGCAGTATCCGGGACGATCGATGATCGGGCGTCGTACTGAACGTCTGTGGTATTTGTCAGCTTGCTAATCACCGACTTGCTAATTACCGACTCGGAGCGTTCCCCCTAACAGCCACATCTACGCCTATCGCTGGGCAGACTACTGTCGTTGGGAGGCTGGCTTGAAGAGATTTGAGCACGATGTTTGACTCTTCCTCGGAAGAGAACGATACCGGCGCGTCTCGCTACGCGGACGCGTACAACCGCATCAGCGCTACCTACGATGCTCAGGATATGCTCGACGAAACCGATTCCGCGGACGAAGACTGGGTTCCGGAGCCGAAGGAACATCGTGCTTCTAGCAAGGCCACCGTACACAATTCACCACCGTATGTGCTCTGGCTGGTCATTCCGTATACCGAACTCAATGTGAGGAACAGGGTCACATTTGGTCATCCTCCCGGAGTACAGGTCGGAGACCGCTTTCCGTCGAGGTAATAAGCCGTGCATGTGCCTTCAATGCATCTCTAGTAACACATTGGATATTCTGTAGGAAGGAGCTAAGGAAGGCGGGTGTACATCAAGCATCACGGGCTGGTATACACGGCCGGGCAAGCGAAGGTGCATACAGCATCGTAATGTCGGGCTTGTATGAGGACGACGGCGATAAGGGGGAAAGAATGTACGCACAACACTTCGCATCGTTCAGTGTCGACAACTTACACCCAAACTAGCCTCTACACCGGCACGGGAGGGCAGAAGGAGGTGCGTACGCTCGGCGTTGCCGATTCTCATAAACGATGCTCATTCCGCTCTCACGTCTGCTCTTCACGCTGTGACACACAGCCTGGGAACGGTGGTCAACAAGTCAGCGACCAAAGTTTTGAGCACCCAATGAACAAGTACTTGCTCGTACGTCGCCGCCTCGCGCAGCCCATCCGCCTCGTCTCACGGGCCTGCGCTCTGCTCCACCTAGACCTCTATCCGTACGGGGAACCCAGTGCGTGTTGTACGCGGATCGACTCTGTCCTCGAAATATGCTCCGCGAGAGGGGTGAGTGAATGTTGTGGCGTTGTTAAGCGTCATCCCGCTAAACGGTGTGTGTGCACAGATACCGATACGACGGACTGTACAAAGTGGAAGACGTGCGTATACTATCGCAGTGTTCTGGTAGTAACCCGCTGATAACGGTCCACAGGCATATTATAGGACAGGCCGAAGCGGGTTCCAAATCTGCTTATTCGAGTTGCGGGTAGGACAATCCCCTTTCATACATTTTAGCATGTTCTCATCAGCATCCATAGAGGGTCCCCGGGCAACCACCCCTCCCTATACTTGGCCTTTCGAGCGATGAAAACAGTGCGGATCGGACGACGACGGCGTTCACATCCGCATCTGCGTCCCGCCGACCGGAAGGTCGTCAACCCGATAATACTGAACGCACACCCCGCCGCACCCACCATAAAGACAAGAACCCCACTACAGTCGAAACCCGCCCCTCCGATTCCAGCCACAAGAAACGACGGCGGGAGCCCGAACACTCTTCCGACTCCTCTTCTGCCGGCGCCAACAAAAAGCCCCGGCGCCACCACGAGCACGCATCGACCTCAACTAGTAAGAGTGATCCCGCCGCCCGCCCGGGTGTGCACAATCGCACGGGCCCTCTCCCGCATGTACCTTCTCAAAGCCTGCCTCCCCCGCCGTCCTCACACGGGTCGAGCTCGCGGTCCCTCGATCGGGCCGACTCGCACGGCTTGGACAAATCGGCGAACGGGCGCAAGGAGAGCGCAGCGGCTGAAACCGGCGCGCACACTCGTCGGCCTGGGTCGGGGTTCAAGTTCGACGCATCAAGGGAAAACGGGAGCGCCACCACGAGCATGGGCTCTGATCGCGTACGCGCGAGCGCGGCAAGGACCAGTGTTACGCCAGTGTCACCCAGCGCTACCGCCGCACGTCGCGAGGAGGGAGAGCCGGCGCTCCCGCCCGGAGTCTTCGCGCTGCTGCCGTGGCGTCCCGACCCCGTCGATGCTGGACACGGCTCCCCCCAAGCGGTCTCCTCAGCCCCGGCCCCGGCCCCGGCCCCGTCACCGCGCGCGGCGCTCGCGGTCATGCTTGTGAAGAAGGAAGGGAACGAAGTGGTGGAGCAGAGGGCGTTGGTGTCGGTGCGCGCGGAGGAGGATGAGGGCGCTATGGTCGTTGATATGAAGGCCGCCCGTTAGTGGTTGGGGTTCTGTGGGCGACGCTGCTGCGAGGTCTGATGGCCCAGGAATGGTGCGTCGCTGCGGCGTGATGATTTCATAACATGTGTTCTACAGGGTTTGTATTTGTGTACCTCGGATGGATGAGTCGTCGATTTACTTGTAAACTGCTGATGGGGTGCGATTGTGTATTCGGTATCTATGACTCGGATATGTACAGTATCGACGGTACTATGAGCGCCGTTATGTTTCACAGGACCCATAAGCTGTACCCTCTGTGGTTGTACCTCACTTCAATGCTAGGCTCGGGTACATCCCGATATTCGAATGGATCGTTGTTGGGAACAACTGCCCTCAACCTGCTTGGCCTCGCCCGCCCGGCACGCTCGATGGGCACGCTCGATGGCGTCTTCCCCTACCAGGTTGAGAGCGCCAAGGATCAGCGCGGACGGCCAAATATTTCGTACAACGGGATCCGGGGCCCCTGGTGATCACTCGTCCTATCTCCCACCTCGTCAGCGCCACCAAACCACAAACCGCACGTCCCAGGCCTAACACTCACGCGAGGCAATATTCATCGCACACATCCGAACTGCGCACCGCGCGCCTCCGGCCATGCCGGTCCTTTGCAGAATCGTAGTACTGCGCCCAGCGATTCCCGAGCATGTCGCGCTCCAGCAGGAGCAGCGCGCGCAGAGACGGAGCGAGCGCGCCGACGAGGACGTCCGCCGCGCTGCCGAGTGCGCACGCGTAGGTTTGCTTTGCGGCGCGCGCGGTGCGCCGGTCGCGTCCGAACAGCAGGGGGATGTCCGGGAAGTCGAGGTAGAGGCGCAGGACGCGGAGGTGGTTCAGCGGCGCAAGCGCACGCGCCATCGTGTCCTGCGCAAGCAAAGTTAGAGACAACGCATCATGGAGACGGTATGGTGCTGACCACCGGGACCTCCGCGGTGCCGCTCCCGCGATACCAATATATCGTCAAATCAGTGAGGCCAGGGAACAGCACGGGGATCTGCTGCAGCAGCGCCGCGTCCTCGCCGTCCTCCTCGTACTCGAGCTCGAGCACGCGGAGCCGTGGCAGCGCATGCGCACAGCGGCGCAGGATCGCGAGCGCCTCCCCCGCGCGCAGCACGGGCGAGGCCCAGCCGTACTGGCCCATCGCCTTCCGCTCGAACGCGAGGCTGTAGAAGAAGTGGTGCGGCCAGCAGCGCAGGCGCAGCGTCGTGAGCGACGCGGGGAGGCGCGCGTATAGCTCGTCCGCGGGGTCGGGGTACGCGATCGTGAGCGCGCGCAGGTCTGGCCACGGGCACTCGCACGGCTGTCCACTTGGGGCGGGTGTGCACGTTGATGAGGAGCCGGAGCCGGGCGGGAAGAGCGGCTGGCGGTCCACCGTGCCGCGCAGCGCGAGGTCGAGCGTGAGCGTGCAGAGCCTCGGCGCGCGCGCGAGCATCGCCGCGAGTTGCGCATGCGGCGTGCGCGCCGGGTCGCTCTCGCCCGAGAAGGACAGCGTCCGGAGACGCGGCCACTCGACAGAGGACAGGAGCGGGAGCGGGACGAGCTCGAACGGGACCTCGAGCTCCTGCAGCACCGGGTGCAGGCGCGCGGCGAGGAGCCCGATCAGGTGTTCCGCGGGGGGGTTCGCGCGCGTTGTGCGGTAGGTGTCCGCGAGGACGCGCACGCTGGTCAAGTTCGCCGTGGGCGAGATGATGTGCAGATCGGGTTGAAGGGTCCAGGTTGGAGGCGTGTCTAGTATGAACGCGCGTAGCTGGGGCGTGGAAAGGATCGCGGCCAATGCGCATGGTGGTATGGGATCATGTCCGGGCGCCTCGACGTGGATGGCGCCGAGGGAGGGCATTTGAGAGAGGCAGGTCGCGAGCGGTAGATCGTCGAGCATATAACCGGCGGGATTTCTTGGTTCGTCGGGAGGCTGCCAATCCCCATGGAATACGAGCTGTCTAGTGAGAATAGGCAGCGTTCAGCAGCTTCTCACATGCGATGCGGCACAGCACTCACTGCACATACGGCCACAAGTTCGGTGGCGGAAGCGTCCTACCAGTCGCGCGCCCCGACCCAGGCAGGATCCGGCTGGTCCTGAAAAGCAGCGGGAGACACGCCTCCCGCATGCGCTTGCACGTGCGCGAGATCGCGCCGATGCTCTGGAAACAGACGGCGGTCTTCAGCATGTACAGGAGGGTGTCGTAGTTGAGGCGGTCTAGGAGCATGGAGGAGCTCGACGGCGCTGGAGGTTCTTCAGTCAAGAGGACACTTTCAAGTCGTTGAAGCCGCTGCAGCCGAGCCTCCTCAGCTACTGGACTCGAAGTGGCTAGAGGCTGGTCAGTTGGCGTATCGCTAGGCATGGTGGTCCCGGTCAAGTACGCCACGGAGCGCCGAGCATTGCGTATATATAAGTAGGTGAACCTTCGAGCCCACACAGCACTATCGAGTGATGGACTCATGTACATACGCCGGCGGGCTCATCTCTGTACAGCGGCGTCCCGCCGGCGACAAGACCATGGGCGCGAGCTCGCCCTTATCCCCGCTCAGGCTTGCAGGACGTCCCCATCCACGCCGCCGGCTACCAAGACACTCACCTCCCGGCGTATTATAACAACGCCGACGGACGCACAGCCACACGAGTGATACAGAGAAGAGCCGTGCCCGCGCCCACACACACCGCGCGCCATGCATAAGACGCACGGTGACGCGGGGCAGCGAGCGGGCAGCAGCAGTCGGTAGAATTACAATCCGCGCGAGATACAGGATACAGATAGGACGACGAGGCTAGGAACGGCGAACGGCGACGAAAATAATTGGGGGGGGGGCGCGGCCGCGGACGGGTCGGTGCGTGACGACACCCGTCACCGTAGTCTGGCCGCGCCCGGGGAAGCAGAACGAGAACGAGATTAATTCGAGAGAGACGAGTGAGGAGGGGAGAGGAGAACCGGACGGGGCTATGCACAAGAACGGGATGTTTGATATGGTGTGAGATCGGGAGAGATGGGCGGGCAGGGCGGAGAGCGATGTGAGAGCAGGGGGCATGATGGAGAGCGAGGATCCGGGGCGTGACGAAGAGGACGGGGACGGGGACGGGACGGAGCAGGGAGGTGGTGGTGGAGGCGGGATAATGCGTGTATGGCACGACCACGGACTGGGAATAACAGTGTCAGACGGGAAGCGGGAGAGAAATAACAGCACTGCAGGCGACTCCCGCCGCTTAGCCCAGCGCATGGCTGAGCGAGACGGATCCCGGCACGAGATGCGAGCGCACGAACTGCGCGAGCTCCTGGTTCGGGAACACCGCCGGGGGCGGGGGCGCGAACACTGACGTGAGCTCCGGGACAGCAGGCGCGGCGGGCGGCGAAATGAAGAACGGCGATGAGGATGATGGAGGCAGGTGACCAGCGCCGAGCCCGGGGCCCGCGCATCCAGTCCCCTGGAGACACTCCAGGAAGCTCTCGTGTAGCGCACACCCGGTCGGGCTGAGTGGCGCGGAGGGCACCATCGCCAGGGCGCCGCTGAAGGAGGGCTGGGGCTGGGGCACGGATAGGTCTGTGAACACGAACGCGCCCGGGATGACGTTGGGCACCGGGGAGGGCGAGGGGGAAACGGACGGCGGATGGAGGACAGGGTCGAGCCAAGCCATCGCGTTCGCGGTGACGTCCATGTCATATCCGACGCTCACGGGGAGAGGTGGCGGGGGAACCATGTCCGGGGTGAAGTACAGCGGCTCTGGCGACCACGACTGCGGTGAAGAGGTCTGGGGTGGAAGGGGCAGCGCGGGCGCCGCCCACTCCGCAAGCCGCATCGGGTCGGCAGGTGTGCCGCGCCCTACGAATGGGACACCGTCCTTAGTGGTCGGTGAAGGATAGGGTTCGAGGCTGGATACACGGATCGACGACAGACGAGGAAGTCGGGGCCGATGCGCTCGGGGAGGGGCCGGCGGGGGAGGCTCAAGCACTAGGACCTGCTCATAGACCGTCTCCGGAACCTCGTCTTCGCCGGTGGCGTCCTCGTCCTCGTCCTCTTCCTCTTCCTCATCGTCGTCGACAGCGTCCATATCGATGTCTCCATCGGCATCGACAGAACCGTTTTGCGACGGGTCATAATGCTCAAATTGAGTTGGGATAGTAGCTGGCTCGTCTTGGACCGGGATATCAGGAATAGGCGCCGGCGCTTCCGCCACTGCTGCAGCCGCCTGTGCTGCTGCCGCAGCAATCTCCGCCTGGACGACTGCACGAACTATGTCGCAGTATACAGATTTCCTACGAAGTCATGGATAAGGGACTGGATCAGTTTGCGAGGAGATGGGCCACATACAGGTATTCAACGCGTTCCTGGCATGCGGACTTCCATAGCATGGGATCCGTCGAATCGGGTGTTCGCTGGCGCCAGTATACGGGCGTGCGATAAAACGGGGTGAAGACGGGGCCATCGCGGTGACTCTGCGGGCACTCTGCCTGGTTCGTGACATTGGCTACGGGGACAGAGACAGGCTCGGGAAGGAGGGAGACGACGTTGTCGTCGCCGTCGTCATGGAGATGATGCGGGGGGTGGGGGACGTTCTCCTGGCCCTGAAGACTGCCGGAAAGCAGCGGAAGGTGCTCGACGGATGGAGCGGGCAGATTGATGCCCTGGGGGGCGACGAGAAGACGCTGGCGCTTCGCATATCGAAGCTGGCGTGGCGTCTGGGATGGCTCGACTGAATGGGGCGCGCCCAAGACAAGCTTGTATCGCGGGTGATCGGAGACATCCGAGCCCTTCGTGGGCCGTTTGCGCTTCGTACCTGCTCGTACAGGGACGGCCGGGGCGGCGACGGGCCTTGGGCGGTGGCGGGAGGAGGGGGACGGGGAGGGGGCTGTGCTCACACGACTGCGGGACCTGTGCTGCTCGCGCCTGGAAGAGGCGTGTGCGAGGATGGCAGGGACGGAGACGGAGAGGAGGGAGGGCGAGATGCCGTTATGGCTCACGCGGGGGAACTGACGACGGATGCGTGGCGAGCGTCTGACGGTGTCGACGGACGACGAGGAGACGACGAGCGCCATGGGGTGCGTTCAGGCTGGTACGGGGACAAAAGCGATATATTGATGGTGTCGGGGCGAGCAGGGCGAGGTTGCTAGGCCGTCGCGGCTGCGAGAGGGTGAGAAGGGCGGGCGACAGAAGCAGAGAACAAGGTTACGTTTCTGCAGTGGCGAGTTGCAGGGCCGGATTGGGACGGAGTGGTGGGCGTCGTTGGACGGAAGAGGGGAAATGGAGTGCGAATGTACGAGATCGGGTTCGGATATCGATGATGCTCGCGCCGACAATGGGGAAAGAGTCAGGAGTTCAATATCCCTCCCAATCTCCGTCCCACACGCCACGTACCCCCTGCTCACGTAAGCCAGTGCCGAGCTGCCGCGCCCGACCCTAAACTCCCCCGGCGTCTACCCTGTGGCCTGAGCGCAAGTCTGTGCAGGTCCTGCAGCAAAACCCAGAGCTGTTGAGAGCTCGGAGTCGCAGAGCGAAACGTCGCCGTGGAAGGGCTGCGAACCGACGAAGACGCACCCACGCGGGCAGACCTGGGATCATCCGAGCTTGCGCGCCGGCAATGCCACATTGCCCGGTTCAACACTTCTCAGTTAGGCAGGCCCTGTAATACACTCAAGCCCTTCCTCAGCCTTCTCCCCCGATCCATCGGCCGCCTCTCTGTCCCGCCGCTCGCTGTTCCTCGCCATCCGCATGCACACCACCGAAGACATATTTCATCAGGCCCCGCCCTTTGAAGCGAGCCCGCAAACCTGATTGCGGCGGAAGTGGTTAGTTGCTTTCCCTTGATCGGGGCGCGCCCCGCTCCCTCGGCCCCATACTCACTCAACGCCCCGCACGCCGGCAATACGTTACAGATTGGGATCCGCCGCCTGCCACTGGCATGGAGTGATCGCCAGATGCATCGGCCGCTTCCCCTCTCGTATATATACCGCCTCACCGCCCCCGTTTCAGGCCTGGGGCGGCTTCCCCCCTCCCCGCAGCGTCGCGGGCTTGTTCGAGCTCAGTTAAGCTTTCGCTCCCTCATTTAGCTAACGGGCTACATACCCATCCTAATGTGCCATACGCCATCCTAACGGGCTATATCCCCATCTGTCACAACGTCCTCTCGCCGATGGGCGCTGACAGAAGGCTATCTGTAGGAATTTAGGAACGCTGGGCACGGCTTCTGTGAGACGGGCGCCCGGCTCCGGCAGCCCTGTCCTCAACAAGCACATTTCTACTCCCAGGTTAGTCCGGGTCTTCTGGCACAGACGGTGACACGTACGACGCGCATGCGACCACGGTAACATCCATCACGCACAGCAACCCCGCATTGCAGTTGTCTGGGGCTCGTGTCGGTCGGCCCGAGGTATCCAGGACGGTAGGTCTACTTCGCCGCTTCGTCTTACGTTGCGCAGCTTGATGATGCTCGCACGCTAGCTGTGGCTATTTTCTACCTGGGACGTCTGGATCTGAGACCCGCGCTGTTGAACCTCTCCCTGCTCGTCCCGTCTTTGCTGGGCTCTTGGGTCCCGCTCGATCCGCACTTCTAGAGGCTCTGAAGCACTGTCACCCGCTGCACCGCTTGCTCGTGCTAGGCTTGTGCGTGCCCGGTATCGATGTTGCATATGTCGGCATGCGCGTCCGTTGTGTCGTAACGTCCACTTCTATGATTCAAATAATAACTAGGTTTCAGCTCGCCTTCGGTTATCTGTCAAACGACTCTGCACTGTATTGTCCACGACGGATGACAGCTGGACCACCACGTCACACACTGGCCTATCTCAGCCACATAGAGTGAGGGGGACATAGATGGGCGTGTGACGCCTGTCCCTCTTGAGATGTTACACCTCTCATCATCATCCGGGCAATCCGTATGAATCGCATACGCCGTAGGACTAGGCTACGCGATTCATGAGTTGGTTAGTTCTCGAGCGCGGTCGCGAACGCTAGTCGTTCCGAACGTGCTCGAACGTGCCCCTCCTCCTGTCCGTTTGACTCTGAGCTCAGCGACCAACGGCAAGCGGCTAGGTTCGTCGTACTCCTATTCCGAGATGAACGAGTGTCATGATCATGGGGAGCCGCTGATATCTACCGCTTACTACCGCAGGATTCGAACGCGGGTTAATGAACGGGGAATCGCTGATTCGTCGACAAGTCAGATCCCTCGAACATGACCCTACAGAGGAACGTCGAGACATACACGACCTGTCGCACCGTCCGCAAGGTGCGCAATATCTACTGTTCATCCGACGACGCTCACGACGCTTACCATCGGTGTTCTGTACAGAGCGTGCTCAGTTTGCGAAACGTCCCGGGTTCTGGGATCTGTCTCATCTGCGCGCCGTGCGATTCACGCCGTCCCCCATGGTTTTTTATTTTTAATGGTTGTATGTTTTGTTCTGTCCATCTTATTGGTCAACCCACGTCCGCGGCCAGGTCGCTGCATGCGTCGGCACGTCGGATGCCTTGTGCTGCGTCTTTCTATTTCCCGCAATTCCAGGTCGGCCGCATATAGCTTTTACATCAATATTCCCCGTGCATGCTGTGCTACCCTTCGCGTACGCTGCCTCGTCCGTGTTATAGTATCACCGTTCACGCACTTGCTGATTTCTATCAAATTTACACTATGATAGTACTAGTGCTCGTACATATATGTTCGCTCTCGCCGCCTGCAAGTGCTCCCCCCCCCCGTTCTGGCCAACGTCGCTCCTTCACGCATCACGTTCTCACTTTGCCCTTAGCTCGTCCCACCCTCGCTCGACTAGCTTTGTAATGCGGCGCTCATCTAAGTATTGTTCCTGGTTTGTCTCGGTGCATCATCGACGCCTACCGTGACATTTCAAGTTCTCATATTTCCAGTGGCTCACTCGTCGACATTCACAGATGAACATGCTAATGAAAATATATAGCCGCTCGGTTTTAGTATGAACTTGCTCGAGAGGAAGTGATATAGTACACCCGACGTTAACTGCGAACTTCATGATTTTCATTATCACCGAGAGCGTAGTGGTACAGATCCGCACCGCATCGGATTAAGCATACTGTCAATTCGGTAATTCAAGCGTTGCATCGTTAGGACCATCGTCGTCATACATACTGCATCAATTAATCAATGTCAACACATCTTGGACGGTAAGTAGACGAACCTGATGGGATATCCACGGAGAGCCGATGCATTGTATCGGGCTTTCCTTTGGCCCCCAGCTCCCGTGATCGCCCGATAGGGGAGCCAGGCGTGCTTGGACTGGACGCGGCGGAGGAAGCAGACGACCTCGAGCGAAGGGGATAACGCGCAACTCAAAATGTCCGCGTGTGCTTGGAAGGTCTTGTACAGTACATCGCGCTCTTGCGCGCATCCCATATGGTCGATTCCACCCAATGGCCAGAGAGGTTTCGGATGATCGGCATAATCAAGGTACAGACGGAGCACGCGAAGACGCGTGAGCGGCGCAAGCATACTCCCGAGCTCCTCCTGTGTGGGGAGATGCTGTTCAGTATGTCAAATCTCGAAGTGCGAGCTAGGGACCGCGAGCGAGAACTGACTGACCACGTTGATATCTCCGGCGTCCAGCATACGATATCGATATATCGTCAGAATCTCGAGGTTCGGGAACGCGACGGGGAGGAAGTTGAGAAATTCGGCATCATTGCGGTCTTGCTCGTATTCGATTTCAAGGTTTTTGATGTGCGGCGATTGAGCGCGAGCGGAGATGGCAAGCAGCTCTGACGATGTGGAGACGGGGGAAATCCATTGGTATGAGATCTCATCGAGCAGGAAATCCCAGGTCTTGCAGACGTGATGCCGCCGCCAGCAGCGGAGCGTCAGAGAGGAGAGCGTCGGGGGAAGGTGTACGAATATTTGGTCGTCGGAATGGGGATACGTGATTGTGAGTACGCGGAGCGACTTCCAGGGAAGCTCTGCCTTAACACTGGCGGGCCACAAGGGCTGATACCGGGCGTGGCAGTCGGCGATGAGTTTCAGAACGAGGGTTTCGAGCACGGGTAGGCATGCGAGTGATGTGATGATGGGTTCCGGAAGTGCTGCCGTCAATGCAGACTGTACACCTTCCAGAAAGAGATACCGCAGCCTCGTGCATGGATGATATGACAGTACACTTGCGAACCGCGGAATAGCTTCGGTGGAAAGGGTGAGGGTCTCCAATGTGCCGAACGCTTGTTCAATGACGTCCGTAACGATGGCGGCTTCGACTTTGGAGGGCACAGCTGGACGAAGCTGCCGATAGGGTCTGGGATGATTAAGGGAGAAGGAAATCAGAGGAGCGATGGTGAAAGGGCGGTCGTCCGGAACGAGTTGATCGATACTCTCGAATGGCCCAAAAGCTCCGAATGAGCGCAGCTGTGGAACAGATAGAATGGCGTGGAACACCTCCCACCGAGGTGTATAACTGAACTGACGATCAACGAAAACAGTGTGAAGGAGGGGCATTTGTTGAAGCATGTTGCGGAAAACAGCAATGGATGCGTCGAAGTTTGGTCCCTGGTGCAAAGCATCGTACTGCGGATACGCAAAACCCATCTGGAAGTGGATAGTTCTAGATGTTGGCACTTAGTAATTTGCACTGGGTGACCGCCAGGATACGATTCTCAAGGCCTTGAGGTATCCTCACCTGATATGGGGCCAGATAGTTCGAGGGAGCCTCTCGCAGAATTTGTTCGTATTGCACGGCCGCCGGCATGTCACTCGTTCGAAGATGAAGGGTTTGCATATCTCCCTTAACCACTTGCATGTCAAGGACAAGTTCTTCATTCCGCCCGTATGACGCATAACTTCGAGAATCTCAATGACGATATCGTCGTTGAGGTACCGTAGCGAACTCGAACTAGAGAACGCGCGTGGATGACTCGAGATCTATGTCTGGTACAAGGATGTACACTAGTAGTACTCACGCTCGGATCCGGTCTTCGTATTCAGACTGGAAGTCAGCCATGGGCCTTCCTGTAGAGCACATATGGCTGGTTTGGTGTCGTTCATCGACGGTGGTGGAACAGCGCAAGGTGTTTGAACAGGCAGGAGTAGGTGCTACAGGCGGCCGGCCGTCCCCGTTCCCCCCACGCGTTTGCCTCGCGTACCCGCACTCACTGCGTAAACGGCTAAGTTGCCATTGCGTGAAATTACCCCGGCTATGTCGGATTGCACGCTCCATAGCCACGGATCGAAATCCCGTGTGAGCCCCCGAGGCAACGTGAAATTCCGTTGGGTATTCGCAGTGGTAATCATGGTAGTAATCACGTCAAATTGCCTACCTCATTACTCCGGTATCACTCCACATAACTACCGTGGCATTGTTCGAGTCTTCGTCAAATTACAGACAGGCAACGTTGTGGTTTATTCGTGAGGATTTCATGGCAATCCGCCATTTCACGCGAGTAAACGTTGGGTGTAAACAGCCCATGTAGGGCCGCAGGCCTCGGGGTGTATATTCAGACATAGATGCTGCTTGTGGCGGCCAGAAATATATAGAATGTGTATTTGAGGTGCGGTCAAGGTGCCTACTATGTAGTCGAACATCACAGTACTCTGGCCTAACGAGTCCGGGCGCGTGTGTCAGTGAGCTGGGGTTCAGGCAACATGACATGTATGGTCAGAGGGTGTGAAACGTACACACCCCAGTGTCTACATATTTATGAGCAGCGTCACTGTTGTGGGACAGCACCGTCGCGGGCGCGCCGACTGGCACTGTGAAGTCGAGGATTTGAATCAGACTTACATGCACGAAGGCCAACTTACCTTTCTACAGGATGTAGTGGTCTTGAAGGGCGAAGACCCTCATGACGAACTACCGATATTTGGGTCCGTGTGACTTCGAATGAATGGGAAAGGCTTACTGTTCTGGTGAAGCTTGGAAGTCGAGGGCTGTCATAGCCATCTCTCGACGGCGCCATCATGAGGTCGACTATGCCAAATAGAACATCGAGCGAACTTATACGACCCGGAGCACTTACCTTTATCTTGATCTCAGTAGTACCGGAAGCATGATGGGACGAGGCCCAGATGACGGTTGTGACTGAGAAATGCAATCACGAGCACTCGCAGCTAAGCCAGCACTGAGAGTCGACAAGAGGAGAGGGAGCGGGGGAGGGGGCTGTAAGGTCGTGCGGCCGGGGGAGATTGCAAAAGACAGTACTAGCTCGAAAGGGGAAGATGGGAGTACGCGCGAGAAGGAGTTTACTGCTTGCGAACGCCTTCCAGTATTTATATGGCGCGTCCGGAGACTAGCTCATCTAGGGCCTTGCGATTGTCGTACTCCATCTCACAAGGAAAGCGACAGTGTAATGTGGAATAAACTAGACGTTAACAAGCGAAGCACGATGTCGCACGCGCGCGTAACCCCAGATGCATGTAATATGGGATTATCATATGGTTATCTGAGATTACGCGCTAATTAATGCAAAGGTAATGTATCGATTACACCGCTGGGGCTCATTCTACCTCACATCGTTGTTATGTTTGTGCTACTCCAGGTGGACGCAGACTACTTGGGGCAACCCCGCATTACATTGAGGTAATTGCCAGGCGCAATTTTGCGCTTTACGCAGTGACTTACCTTGTCGTGTCGTCCGGCAGAAGCCCTAACTTCCGGAACCTCGCGCCGAATGGTTTGGGCGATTACACAATTGAGTTTTCCATTGTAGAAAGGAGCGAGAAACGCAGACGGTGAGAGAAGAAGAAACATGCGTATAGGTAGTAAGGCCGCCGGGCTTGGGCGCCTGGGCGCCAGTGCGCGAGCGCGCAGGCATCCGACGAGAGCCGGCTTCACCGTGGCTCTCCAATACGACGCGCATTATGGCCTTCTACCACGACTCAGACACAACGGTCCGTTCATCCGTCTCGTGCGATATGTGTTAGGAAATGTGAGATATTCTTTCACCGGGAACTCTCCGAATCGGATCTACGGATTTAGCGACACCGTACTATAAAGTCCATCACCATCTACTAAGGTGACAACGTGGACGCACCGCACCCTGCACTTGCAGCACCTTGATTGTCTGTCTCCTGTCTCATCTAAGCTCTTGGACTACTCGAGAATGCGAAGACGTTGCAACATGTCGTCTGTTGAACTCTCAGACGACGAACAAGATCTCCAGGGCTATGTTATCAACCTCAAGCCTCCTCAGTTTGGGTCAGCGGCAAGACGGGTGTGTCATTTCTCGATCCTAACTGATATTATTATCTGCCGTGGAGAGCTCATGTTATATCATCATCTACAGCGACAGTGGGACAGGTCGTACAAGAACGGCAGCATTTGCTCTTACAAATCAGGGTTCATGGACAACTAGACCCCCGACGAAGCCTTCAAACAGACATCAGACGTGCAGTCTAATGACGATGTGCGTTTCCGGCTCTTCTCTATCATGACTGTTTAACTATGTATCTGCGGAACTAATCGAGAGATCGGCTTGGACAGGACGGGCCATACGAACTTATGCCGCCCTCATACTTTCGTTCATCGTCATAGCCCCCGGCGCGCGGCAAGTTGAATCATAGATTTGAAGACTCGCAGGTGTACACCATGTCAATTGTATATATGCTCTCTCAAGCTGCCTTCAGAGGCTGCCCGTTGTACGTCATGACTGAAAAGAAGCTACAGGCCGTCACCGAACGTCCGATTCGGATGCCTGAGGGACATTCTGACAGTCAGCGGGTGTTGTCTTCCGATGATGATCCTGAGACAGAGATTTTCCAAGATTTGATTATGGATACTGGTACGCCTTGATTCAAAACATATTGTTTGTTATGCGCTACGAATGTAAGCTAAAACTACTCCCAGGCTCGAACATTAGGTGAGGCTCTATGTTGTACCTCACACACACACCGCGGGGACGAGCCCTGAAGTGATTTTGCACTGCTAATATTCATATTCACTCCTCGCAGTTGGCTATTTTCAGAAGACTTTCGAATCATGTGGCTCAAAGACGATCATGCGAGTACTATTCCCCCGACGCTCCCCACGCCAGTCTACAGACTGTTCTTCAGGGACGACGTGACGGGTGAATATGATCATCAGGGGTATTACACTTCGCCCGCCGGCGTGTATTCCAACCCACCAGCCAAACCAATACTGACCTACTACGTCGACGATCCTACGCGCCCAGGCTGGCGTGAAGGGTCTGACAGTAAGCTTATCACCATTGACAGTAAGGCTCCTGCCAGAGTTGTTCAATATGATCGTGGCGCATCAGCTTGTAAGACTTTGGGCTTTACATTTGATGTTTCAGGGCGAACAACGGCTTGACACCATTCTCAACAGTTGTGACCCTTGCACCAGAGCTCGCAGATATAAGAATCAATGGAAGTTTTCTATGGGACAGCAACGGGCTATTCTGGGGGTCTCCTCAAACAGAGTTCCGCTTTGGAGTATGCTTTGGAGCTACTAGAGGGTTGATCCACGAATGCATCCACGGAAGTATTGGGTTGGGAACTTCTAAGTGGGGTCAAGCATTATACACTGTGCCTCTGCGCTTATACTGATCTACAATGTCTAGCGTACAAGATTTGCCACCTTCGGGGACCGCCGTTGGCGCACCCTCTGCTCCGGTGTGTGACCACCGATTCCTTGCGCGTCACTTGGCACTCCGAGTGGGTTTCTTCAATACTGAAAAGTTTTAAAATTTACTTTTAGAGCTTCATGTCCGCGTTCGACCAGTACAAAGAGCTTCTACCCCCGGAAACGGTATGTAAACGTGGCGTCATTGCCTATGCTATCTAGTCAGACTTCGAGTTTAGAGCTAATAAAACTACCCTGGGAAAGACCGGTTTTGTGCTGTATTTCGTCTTACGGCCGCCACCTAGATATAGGGGATCGAATATACCAACCGCCATTCCACAAAGGTATGCTTCGGGTTATCTGGCTGTTTATGTCTCTTGTGGGTTCTCACTGATCTGAACAATTATATAGCCAACTTGAAGATTGGTTCTCAATCAACCGCTGGCCCTGCAGTCAGAAGGTCGAGTGGTCCCCCAAGATCCCAGTCCCCGCCGAATCTTTAGGGAGTCGGAGCAATACGTGGAGCATGCGCTTGAAAGGCTTGACCCTTATGAAACAAGCAATTGGCTCGGATGGCGGCGCTCAGACATATAACGTTGTGTCGAAATGTCCCGTACCCGATGGAGGAGTAGAAGTCATTCTGGACACTGGTGGGCAAATAACCCCCCCTAGATTTCCGAGTGACTTGTGTTGACATCTATGACTCAGGAAGCAGCGTGTCATATGTTTCAGAGGAGCTCATCAGACACCTCCATCGGAACGTATTTCCCGACGGTCAGACCAAACCATTGCCAACAGGTCCCTGGAATCTAGAAAACGAGCCTTTGTACACAGTGGTGATTGAGAACTACCCAATCGCGCTGTGGTATGTTGCTCTGGAGATACAGGGGTTTGACATGACAACTGTCCGGGTGAATCTGCCATGCGCTCCTTTTCTCGCCATGGCCACTGTTCCCCACGAAGACGAACCCAGTAGTCCGAGGCGACATGTGTGGGACGGACTTCTCTACCCTCAAGTAGTGCAAACTGAACCCACGGAATCTGAATCCACCACTCACTCTTCCAACCCGACGGGCCCTACCGATCATCCGGGGGAGCAACATCTTGAAGCACCATTTTGGGTTTTCGGCATAGTAGGTTGATTCATCTGCGTTCTCATTCATGATAGTAACGTTCTAGTTCACCCAATATGTAGCCATTCTTTCATTCAGTGTTCGTTGCCCTCCATAAACCTGAAGCCGACTACGACCAGCCTTACATACGCCTGAGCCCACGGTGGGGGCCCCCGCACGACACCGTCCAGCTACCCCGTACCCGACTGCGCTCGTTGTAGTCAAAAGGATATCAAGGGCAGTAACGTACTCGATAGTATTAACGTGTGATCCGCAGACCTGCGCAGTCTGCGGACCTGTCGTGCGAAGCCAGGTGCCCTCCTGATTCTCTACTATCAATGCGAGCCTCGCTCCCGCCCATTCCAACTTGTAATTACTCATATCACTGCTCGTCCCAGATGAATTCCACCAGGTTCCTGTACCTGATGTGTTTTATCAGTAACGCATCGTGCCCGCGCACGCGCGGCGTGTGTGCCACCGTACGACAGCAGTCGTTCAGAACGAGATCATTGATACTCTTGAAAGGCTCGAAAGCTTCGAACGAGCGCAGCTGTGGAGCACCTTCCACTGAGGTGTGTAATTGAACTGGCGATTGACGATAACAGGGTGGAGGCTGGCCAGCATTTGTTGAAGCGTGTTACGGAAAACAACAATGGTAGACACTTTACGCTAAGCATGAAAACACCTATCGAGACCGATACTGTGAGAGCCCCAGAATCACGCCCGATAGGCACCGAGTTCCAAAGAGCGTCCTTGGCCTTGATATAGTGACAAACGTCCCGGCTACAAGTCCATCTCGTCAATCGTAAGGATCGCGCGCTTCGACAGTTTGCTCAGGAGGGCCCGTTCTGCTGCGAAGAGAAGTGTTGGCCGTCCTGCGAAATGGGTGATATACCGAGGCTCTGCGCGGCCCACGGACGCCCACCCCCCGACGGTGCCCCGCTCAACAGCCCACCCGAGGCCACGGAACTTTGCGGGCTCGTGCAATATAGGACGAATGAGAGGGTCGTCGTCGTTGAAGACCTCTGGTTTTCCCAGTTCCGTCAGGATACTGTAGAGAAGATGATAGCACGTGAGCGGAATATGTTAAAGGAGGTAGCAGCGGGCTCACTGCATCTGGCGTAGATAATACAGGCGCATCACGAGCAGTGTCGGCCTGTCGAAAGCGTATTCGCGAATCTTAAGAGACTCGACAGGAACGTAATAGCCCATCTCTATGTCCGTGTCTGGGGGAGCATCTGTGTGATTCATATATGAGTAAGACACCTGCTCGCAACCCGCTATTCGCTTACTGTTGATTGCAGACGACGCCGCTCGCGGTACGGGATTCTGGACATCGGGTGCGTGTGCCGCGTCAGAAAACTTATCGTAATCGAAAGTGTGACCGAATTCTTCTCGTGCATCTTCTTTAAAAAAGTGCTCCGAACGATAATCATGCGCCGATCCGGACGAGTCGCGCGCGTTGGGGCCAAGAGCGCTGTGGCTAAGATCCTTCCGGAAGTCTTCAATGCATTCGGGGCCTACACAGTCGGATGCACCCTCGGTATCTGATCGTTCGGGGGTCTGAGTTCGTGGTTGCGCAGATGTAGATGATTTAACACCTACCGATCTCGGGGAGGCCGCGGAATTGTCTCAATCCGGTGTCGTGTGAGCGTTGAACTTCATCGGCGATACAATACGCTGTGTCGCGGGTCAGAATTGAGTTTCTTTGCCATGCGGAGCTAGACGAACCTTGAACCACGGCTGAATCTTGATCTGCAGAGCTCATAGACAGCGAGTAGCCAACTGGAGATTCAAACGCGCACTCGCCAGCGTTCCTGAGCTCATCGGCTATGTGGTGTATGTTGTTACGAGGGATTCAATAAAGAGATAGAAAAGTAGAGCTGAACATACCGAGATTTCCTGGGGGCGGGATGTTTTCATCGAAGACTCCGAGGAGG